>OX578231.1:9000000-9196770 GCA_951216915.1 Tetheella fluctuosa | reverse complement strand
ATACTTCTCACTATGGTAAGTGATGATGTAGCCGAAGGTGGTAAGTAAACAAAGCCTACAAGGAACTGGCTCTCAAGTGGCTCTCTCTAAGCCGGAACACACCAATAGGTGTTTAGCGACATATTTTCAACATGAGGGTGGTAGCCAGCCAGACGAGTACACAAAGTACCCTACCACCGTACAATTCAATCCCGTGGTTTCACCTGTGTTCTCGAGGGATCTTACGTTTTCCCAGTATAATAATCTTAAATGTCAATCCAGGCTATGATCTATCTATGTGCCAAGTTTCATCCAATGAGATTGTGGTGTAACAAGCAGGTTTATGATAAGATCAATTTGTTATAATTTGAAGTATAAACCACTTAAGGCGACGCCTTGAAGATTTTGGTTGCAAGGATTCCGATTTTTCTCAACAATGACTGAAGCGAACGAACTGAAATTTATTGTAAGAATTCATCATGTCTTTGACTTTATTTTGTACGTTGCATAACACGATTGGTTAACTTTTATAACACAAAATAATTAATCAAAAAGACCTCTTTAAAATAAGAGATTCCAATTTTACCGGCATTGAGGATCGATTTGAGGTACCAAAATTTCTACATATATTAATTGAAACTGATACTATAAATGGTACTTAGGTTTTATGAAATATATTTGTAGTTTTTAAATTAAACAATAAAAACCATTTTGTCGCATACGCCCGTTCCGTTTACGCGGGTTTTCTATGAGAGGTCGCTATAGTAGGGAGCGGGACGCAGCACGTAGAATTTCAGATTTTTAAGCTTAACGCGGCGTCACCTTAATTCCAGCCCGAAGACTACAGACTGGCTGAAATAGTGGACGCTGAAGGTGAAATCAGAGATGTTGCGCCGGCGCCACCGTTGAAGATGGAAATAGACGGTATGTCACGATTTAGCTGTGAGAAAAGCTAGAAAAATAAAAGAAATATAAGATCAATAATGTAATTACAAATATGCCACAAAGCGCTTTGAACTATAAAAAATAACTAGCTCCCGCCCCGCGGTTTCATCCGCGTTCACGAGGGATCTTGTGTTTCCCCGGGATAAAAAGTAGCCTATAGCCTTCCTCTATAAATGAGCTATCCAACACTGAAAGAATTTTCAAATCGAACCAGTAGTTCCTGAGATTAGCGCGTTCAAACAAACAAACTCTTCAGCTTCATAATATTAGTATAGATTAAAATGAAATAATTCACAAGGGGTGAAGACACGTGACGGCGCTGACGTAAAATCTGTAAGTCATGTTTAGTGTTATCATTCAAACAACGACTGTCGAAATTTCATATACATTCATTGATTAATTTTGTTGTAGTAGCTGTTGGAAGTGAGCAAGCGACCGATTAGATACTAAAGTAAAATATAATTTGTGATTATCCCAGATTAGCCCGGATTTATCCTGGAAATATTATCATAAAAAAACTGTTTTAGTATTATTTGTACTACCATGTTGTGAAACAAAATATTATTATTTACAGAAGAAATAACTGAGATCCCAAGCAAGTGTATAACATCTATGCGCCAAGTTACCGTGAAGGCGAACATACAGTACATAGAGTTGGAGGGGCGATGCGACGGCGACTCCCTCGTGCGACTAGTTGCGCACGCCAAGCCGAGGGCGATAGTTGGTCTGCGGGCCAACGATGGTGCACTGCGGGCACTACGGTATGTACGCTTAAGTATGCTCTGGGACCTTTGCTTGCGGCAGCGCCGTGTGGCGGGACAATGTGTGCATTCCCCCTGGTATTGCTAATGTCCATAGGCGACGGTAGCCACTTACTGTCAGGTGGACCGCCTGCCTGCTTGTCAGCCTCCTAACAAAGAAAACCCTCGTTTGTCGGAAAAAAAATAGCATTCAATTTTATACAAACTTCCCGATGAGCTAGAGACTTGAAACTTTAAACATGGCTCAGAACTAAATGACAATGCAATAACAAGGTACCATAGAGCTGGTCTGATGATGGAGCCGGAAGGTGGCCTTAGCAACTCAACTACACAATATAACCCTTTTTAGTTCGTTTCAAAAACGTTGTATAAAACTGTTTTTTAATTAATTGTTTACAGTAAGCACTGCGAAACTGAAGGTATTGAAAAGATATTTATTCCGAAGTGCGGTGAAACTATAGACGCTACCACAGAGTCTCATATATACCAGGTAAAATGTTTAAATCATCTCTATCTTGCATTTTTGATAATAATCCTAACTAATATTATAAATGCGAATGTGAGTTTGTTTGTTACCTTTTCACGCCTAAACCGTTGAACCGATCGCGATGAAATTTAGTACGTAGATAGCCTATAGTATGGAAAAGGACATGGGCTACTTTTCTTCTCGCGGGTGAAACCGCGGGGGACAGCTAGTAACATATAATGTAATATGTGCAGGTGAAACTGACGGACAGCCTGATGTGCGGCGTGTCGTGGCGGGCGGCCGGCGACGCGGAGCTGGCCTGGCTCTCCGCCGTCGTGTCGCAGCCGCACCAGCACCGGGAGAACGACAACACTAACGGTATGCAATACAAGACCCTGCTAAATAAAGTAAAGCACGGTGCTATTGAAGGTTGAATGTACGAAACACCTCTAACCCAAAACGAAAGCCCATTTCACATTAAAAAAAACTAGATATTGACCCACAAAGTCGCAACACTAGGCTTCTTTCTAAGCTTTGTGTGCTTACCACCTTCGGCCACTTCATCACTTAACATAGTGAGATTATGGTCAAACACAAGCCGATACAAAGTAAAAAAAAAAACATGTGCATGTCTAAAAACTAATAGGTACTTGACGAGTGACGATACGAACATAAATAATAATAAGTAAGAATATATAGGTTATAAATATGTAGCAAACTATCTTCTACTTAAAAAAAAATCTCGCTACCCGTCGATAGATGGCGCCACAAGATTCTACATCGCGCTATCAAGATTTCATGAGCACTCGGCATATATACGAGTTAAACGAAGCGACCTAAAGTAAATAAACAATAAATGAGTGACTTTGTTCTAAGTACGTAACTAATAGATGTATATATCTTATCTTAATATATATAAATTTCCTGTCACGATGTTTGTCCGCGATGGATTCCTAAACTACTTAACCGATTAATTAAATTTGGCACCCGTGAGCAGTCTGGTCCAACTTGAGAGATAGGATAAACGGCTGGACGGATTTGGATGAAATTTTGTGTATGAGTTGGACAGGACAACGTCTGTCGGGACAGCTATATATATATATATATAATGTATGTATGTATGTATGTCCAGAGGACGCCCCGGCCGACACGCTGATGTCGCTGGAGCCCACCTCGCGGCGCGGGCACGCGTGCTCGTTCATCAACGCGGTGCGGCTGTCCGAGCTGCGCGCCGCCATCGCGCGGCTGGGGCTCGCCGCCGAGTTCAGCGGGGGCGCGCTCGAGTGCTGCAACGGGACGTTAGCCATTAGACGGGTATATATAACCATCTTTATTCAGGACTAGTTTACAGGGGACCTTATGTTTTTTCCGAGATAAAAAGTAGCATATAGCCTTCCTCGATAAATGGGCTATCCAACACTAAAAGAATTTTTCAATTCGAATCGTTAACTCCTGAGATTAGCGCGTTCAAACAAACAAACACTTCAGTTTTATAATATTATTAGTACCTATAGATAATTGATAGTCGAGTGCCATTGCGTACGTCTTGGGTGAAAAAAATAGCCAGTGGCTGGCTACCACCCTCAAGTTGATTATGTCTTTTGTTAATATAGACACCTACTCGTGTGTTCCAGCAGCTGCACTTGAGAGCCAGTTCCCATCTAGACTTTATGTGCTCATCACTTACCATAGAAAAATGTCAAAAGGAGAATTGATTTTTGTAATCATAAATAAAATTATCTACTTTTTAAGATTAAATGTCTTAAATGTGTCCGGATAATATTTGATCGTTGAAACATGAGAGGGACCATTAGGTTATATCGCTAAGAAGTCCACTCCACTTATTTATTTGGTTTAGGGCCCTTGATAAAGCTACCTACCACTTAAAAAGGAGGCCATGTGAAGTAAAGGCCTAATTTACAAAATGATTTGTCATTTCTGAGAAAAGAAGTTCATGATACGATGGGATGGACATGTCCATGTGGACAAAAATCCCAATTAATAAAATAAATTTAAAAATAACATAAAAAGGATGATTTGTGATGTGGAATTACTTATCAATTTTTGGAGAGGTAGAGCATAGCGATATGTCGCTCTAAGAGCAACTCGACTGGGGAAGAACCTCCACCTTACAGAATACCGCAGCCAAATAACTTATAATTGTGTTCCTGCGCGTGAAAAAGGTCGCCAGAGCTCATCGGGGAGGGGGAAGGGTCGACTACGCGCGAGGAGTATCACTCCTGGTGTTGCAAGCGTTCATAGGCTACGGTAACCGCTTACCATCAGGCCATATGCTTGTTTGGCGACAATGTTGTATATTTTACTATACCTACTCTAAAATCTCCTTTAACTTCTAACATCGTTTCAAACCGACTGCTTAATTTTAATAAAGTAGCTTATTATAAAAATGTATTTTATTTTCAGTTGGAGAACGGCCGCGTTGCTTTGGAAGGCGTGCTCTCAGAAGAGTATTATAAAGTGCGGGAACTGCTCTACGAACAATTCGCTATAGTTTAACTACGTCTTATGTTTTGTACTGATGATTATGTAAATATAATTTTAAGGAAATAAAAAGAGAATATAAAACTATTGTTTTGATTGAACTTATAACAAATTCCAGGGATTATTGAGGCTTTTTAGGACAATACAGCAAATAGAGTTATATTGATATAATCCTTTGAGATATAATCTATCTATATATAATGAGAAGCGTTGAAATAAGTTAAGTAAATTAAGAATGGTAATACCACAGAAATAAAAATACGTAATTGGATTGACTTTTTTAAAAACTGAATACAAATACTTACGAACACCTTATATTAACCTTCATATTTGAAACCAGTATTTGATGTGCTGTTAATATTACAATTAAAAACCAATCAAGTAGATACATAGTCCATGCACAGTGAAGGGTTCCGTAGTTGGGATGAACGTTAAAATTTAAAGTTTATATATATTTATTTTATATGCAGAGTAACACTAAAATGAACAAAAAAAATATTTACAACTAAAAAGGAAGACCGTCACCAAATGGGAGCGTGCCCAGAATGCTGGCTGCATTTCCACGTTGGATAGCTAAGCTTATCCGTTGACCGAAATAAAAGCCAGCGTTCTGGTCACGCGTGTGTTCCTTTAACCGCTCCGCCAAGTCCTTATATATACTGTGTGCCCCTGGCCCCCACGGGCCGAGAGTTTCTACCCCAAACGGCTCAAACAAGTACCCTCTGTCGAGATGTGCATACTTGCGCCGCTTGAGGCACTCCGCTGATGTTGCTGCGGAGCCGGCTCTCTCTGATGTGCCTTGAAGATGAGACGGCACCAAGGTAGCAACGCAGGTGGCATCCCAAACCAAGGGTCGTCCCAACTTCCAGGGCATGAGAGTCATTCCGTCGGGCCTCTTACCATCGTCTCTATTATATAAAACAAGTTACCCCATTTATAACTCAAGAACGGCTGGACCAATTTTTATGATCTTCGATTTGTTTCCGCCCCGAATAGCAGAATAACTATTAAAACATCATGAAACCGCGGGGAACAGCTAGTAAGTAGATAAAACAAAAAAGAAACATCAATTGAGGCGTCAAAATGGGCACATGCATACATATATATTTATGCAATTATACAACGTTGAAATACCGAAATAGACAATGTATTTTATATCCTCTAACTAAACGTATGTATATATAGTAATCTTATTTTTCTGATTACGGCAAGTGCTAGCAGCGCCTAGCCAACCATTTCGAATGTTATCTAGTTAGAGAATATACTAGGATATCATGAGTTCGAAGGAGTAACCGTATTAAAATGTCATTTTTGTTGTTCTGAGTTAGAGCTCGCTTTAGTGAGCGGATCAACTAGACTAGGATATCATTAATTCAAAGGAGTTATAATGACGAATAAATTACCCAGAACATTTTCACCACGTTTTCACCATATCCATCGTATCTGAAATAATATTTTGTGTAGTTCAGCATTCACTTGTGAGAGAATCTACTAGGATACCATAAATTCGAAGGAGTAATGACACCTTTTTTAGTGAAACGAATATTATCGTAATTTTTGTGGGTAGTTTAAATGTGTCGGCTAGTGTAGATTATGAAATCAAGAGACAATAATTAGGTTCCATCTCACTCGCACTATAAAGAACTATGCGTAAACAGTGTAAAGAAATGAGGCAGAACGATATATTTTTTTTGTTTCGTCTCATTTCTTTACAATAAAATAATACTACCCACAAGAATTACTATAATATTCGATTCACTAATAAGGTGTTATTTATTACTCCTCCACATTTATGGTATCCTAGTACATTCTCTCACAAGTTGAGGTTGAAAAGTTTTTTTGTGACCGACACAATCATTATAGGACTATGCAAATTCTCGTCATAGGGGATGCTA
This sequence comes from Tetheella fluctuosa, assembly GCA_951216915.1. Classification (NCBI taxonomy): domain Eukaryota; kingdom Metazoa; phylum Arthropoda; class Insecta; order Lepidoptera; family Drepanidae; genus Tetheella; species Tetheella fluctuosa. The sequence goes on along the minus strand of OX578231.1, from coordinate 9,190,222 downwards.
CCTCGACGTTTAATGCCGTAGCGCGTAGTAGAGCATTTTGAAGCACCCGCCTGGCTGCTTTCACCATCAAGTTGAAAATCTGTTATTAACCTGCGTTCCAGCAGCTACACATAGCCAGTGCCCAGTATAGGCTTTATGAGTCTACTACCTTTGGCCATATCTTAATTTATACATATTTCAGGGGTACGTATTTACATACATGTATGCATTGTGTAATAAATAAAAATGCTAATAATTTTCACCATTTTTTAAATTTTTTATTTGACAGATTTCCAGGACCGGTTCACATTAATAACATTATGTAAAGAAATAAGGTACGAATTCATTAAATACAAAAAAGTAAGACACGAGTAGGTTGGATTCATCTAGTGTTCACTATAAAATATTTGATCTGAGATTACACAAAAATAGTTAAAAACTTTCATACAAATACTCTGTGATATTATACAAAAGTATTTTAAACATTGACAAAGACATTAAAATTGATGAACTAATGTGATGATACATTGTTCATACAAGAATCGATTATAAACTTAACTTTTACCAATTCTCTTGATGTATTTAAGCGAAAAATGTGTTGTAGCTGCCAAGTACATACAGGTTGATTTTGTTATCACTGGCAATACTTGTAGGGGTGGAAGTACTCATCAATGTGAACAACTTTTATTATAGGGCTAACTCTGATATCGCGTAAAATAATATGGTTGCTTCATAAATTTTGGTCGAGTAGGTATTGAACTTTTGTATGGAACAGCTGATAATTTTTTCATGATTTCACAGTTAGTCCCATAACAAAAGTTGTTCATTTTGATGAGTACTTCCACCCTTGCAAGTATTGCCAGTGATAACAAAATCACCCAGTATTTTCGATATACAATTTGAGATCACGAATTCGTTGTAGCAGCGACAACGAAAAATGTTATGTATCGTTAGTTAAACGTATTACACTCCACTTTTTATGCCTTTAGTAGAGTTAGAACTGATAATCTAGTGTTGCACATCATAAATCGACTGAAGGACTTTCAATCGAATAAACAAAAAAATACTTCCCGCTTAAATACAACCAGAGACTTACATCTTTTCTCTCACTAAACATAAACAATACCTACAGTAATCGCAGATCAATAACGACGAATATTTTTAAAAAAAACTTAATACCTAATTTTATATCTGGCACATCTCATACAGTCACATCTATCACACAGAGGCTACCACCCCGCCTAACGTGTAAAAAGCATTAAAAATTATAAACTACATAATAAAAGTAAATATTCTTAACATAAGAATAACTACAACAGAACGCATTTAAATTAATCACCGGAATTAAAACGAACGTGAAAAGACCTTTCATAGTCTGTGGTATTTAATAATGTTCATCTGTCATATCTGTCAAAAAGGCGGGAACATACTAAAATGACTAACTTGACATTAGATATGTGTCGATCGTTCAATCTTAAAGATCCGAATCAATACTAGCCTATGTGGAAAATGACCCGTTCAATCGATCGAATGGTTCCCGAACAAGAAGCTCAAATGAGCCAACAATTCACAACAAAATCAGAAACGTTTCATTAAAGTAGCAGATCAGCGGGTCATTGATTGATTGAAATTATTGATGGGTAGCCATTTGTTTTGGTTCAAAAGATCTTAAACTAAGATGCAAAGATTATTTAAATCAAATCTTTCAAATCAAATCTTAAACTCATAAGTCATATTAGACTACAATTAAAATTGGTAAATATATAAGAAAGAAGAAAGAAAGCGGCGCGACTCAGTCTCGTTCGTTCGGGTCGACGACTCAATCATTTTCGTCGCAGTGATTCGATCATTCGCGCGTATCTCGCGACCCGGTTCTTTTGATTCGTTCAATCGCGAACGACACATATCTACTTGATATTATTGGCGGAATTGTGCTATCGGCTACAGTCGCCAATCAACAAAAAAATGAATTTCATGTTTAAAAAAAATTACAGTCGTTATTGAGCGTCCTCGTCGGGAGCAATCGTAGACGAATTCATAAAATGATAATTCTTGCAATAGAATATTCGGCTCAACGTCCTCGCCGCCTGAATATTCAACATAGAATGCAAAAGAAATAAATTCCAAGTTCAAAAGACTTTTGGACACTATTACATACCACAGCATAGATAAACTACTAGCTCTTTCGGAGCTTTAATCAACTAGGGTCTGTAAAATGAAGCTACAGTTTTAAAAACAATCGTTTATATTTTTATCGCATCCTTAATTTATTTTTTTCTGAATTTATACATATATTATTTTATTACTGTTCGCATTTCGTAGTATACTAGCCATATTGCTTCATTATAAATCATAATTCTATAGTGCCAAGATCTATTTTATGTAACAAATTATTTTATTTGTATTATTTATCATTATATCTTCGTAGAATTAATATATTTTATCTAATGTGATGTGTTTTATTACTGGTAACAGGTTACTGAGGTATTTTACAACTTTTAATACTATTCCACTATTATATTCAAAATTCTACATACTGGATGTTGTTCAAAATCAGTACCATTTCACAATATGTACTTAATTGTTATGTTGGAAATAAATTTAAAATAATTGTTCAAAAGCAAATTATAATTTAATGACAAAGTTATGTCTAATAAAATTATTTTCTTTTTTTTCTAATAACATGGCAACACCCATTGATATCTATATACACAAGTGATAGTTAAGTATAATCACTTAATACTACATCCATCTGTAGGCAACAGTCCAAAGTTTATATATTTTTACTGTAAGTATTACATAATAATTACAACTACAATAAATATAAGTAAATATATATATAGGTATGTACCCTTTTTCTTTTTTTATTTGTGGATCAACCTATAAAATAGAATAAAACTTTATAGAAAATATTGTTAAATAATTTTCGTTTTATAATATATTTCAAATAAACTCTATTTCGTTTGTTAAGTTGTACGAGAGGGAGATATCACTGTCGCACTTCTCCTCAACGGTAGAACAAGTAACTGATAAGGTACGTTATTTCTCAAGCAATAAGACATAATTTTAGGTAAGACTAGCCACTTAATTCTCCCCTATTTCGTGCTCTATTGGTAAAGCAATAAACACTTTTTTCAATTACTCCTTCCCATTCATTATTTTAAAAAAAATATAAATTAAAGGAAAGCATTTGCATACCTTTAATTAAATCTTGGTTAAACTATAAACCAATAGTTGAATAGTTATTCGTTGTCGAATAAATTGAATAATCCAGACTACATTTTGATTAAAAAAATGTGCATATCAAATTGGAAAGACAAAAGAATCGCATACAATCTAACTTAGTTTGCAAATATGTTCTAACTCGATATACTTTTTCATATTTATCTCTAGATAGGTGAATGCATCGAAAAAAATGGCAAGCTGTCACACACTCTAGCATAATAAAGTTGTCGTTTGTTTAAGTTCTGTAATAGCGCGACTGTCTATCTAAACATATCAAAGTCGAAATACATATAATATTTATAGATAAAGATCGTAGTTTTAAGAAATATGAGTTAAAATGCACAGATGCATGTGTTACCTATACTTTAACATGTATATATAGTATATGCGGTTATAGTATTCTATAAAAGATTTTGTACAATACTTCAAGTGCAAACAGTGAACCTCTGTTTCCATTTAAATAAACTGTATATAGAGAAATCGTAAATAAACCATGTAATTTTAATTTATATATTGAGAACAGTTGTTTATTTATCGCTTAGTTCTATAATAGAGAAATATATTTAATTTGTCAAATTGATTATCTGCTATTTTTTTACTCTGTGAAATTACATGGTTAATGTACAGTCTCAAATAAAATATAAAATAACATTTTAAAATATAAATTCGCCGAATACGGCTCCTGAATCCCCAGAGATATTTACAGAGATTTTTTTTAGCGTACGGTCGAGGAATCAATACTTCACGAAACAAGTTCAAAAAGTGAAAAATATCGTCGGACTTGTTTATTATAATAAAAATTATCTAATATAAGTAATTTGCACAAGCTAAAACATTTTTGTACCGAAAGGCAGAACGGAATTCCTTAAAAATACAGTTAAAAAATTGTTCTATTATATTAATTTTATGTATTTACTAAACGTGTACAACACAAGGATTATTTCCTGGACCGTACACAAAATTCGCCGCACAGTAAAATCTAGATATATAATATTTTTAATATTATACAAAAATAGTAACAAGTTTTGTACTAGATCCGTCCATTGTTTTGTACATTTGAGGCGCGGGGACGCGACTCTCCCGCACGGGGTAGCCGAGAATACGGGACCGTCCATATACTACGTTACACAAATATTTCCTTTTCTTTATAACACATAACATCTATACCAAAAGTACATCTCCCATATTTAAGTATAACGTAATATATGGCCAACCCATTAATATACAGTCACAGTATACTTATTACTGCCTTCACATCGCCTGCCATCTCACAGCCATGACACTAAAGACTAAGGGGGAATCTATCGCCGAAAATAACTTACTTAAACACAATGTAATAATTACTTATAAACGCTGTTTCAATTAAAATACGGTAAAAAATTTATATCTAATAATTTTAAAGCCAAAACCGTATTTTTTTTAAACTACGTATTTATGTATTTTTTGAGTATCTCTCATAGAAAATTATTAAAAAGACAATAAAGAGTTGAATCATTTGTTAAATATTCACAAATCAGTGTAATGGTATTGATTCGTTTGTGCACAGCACTGAACTTAATTTGACAGGACTGAAAATATATCCGTCTCTTTCTCACTACATGAAGATAGAGATAACACTATTTTAGTACTGTCAAATAAAATTTTGTTTAGTTCTCTACACAACCGAATCGACACTATTATGAAATTATTATATATATATTAAAGAGTTATATGCAAAAAAAAACTTACTAACGCTACAATTGCATGTGAAAATTCCATTTACACACCACATAATCAGCGTCTATAAGTAAAAAAAAAAAAAAAAACCACCATACATAAACAACAAAACGTGTAAATGCAGACTTAAATATGGCAAACGATCTCACTTACCAGCGTGATATGTTATTCACATTATATACAAATTGTGATTACAAACGCCTCAGTCGCGGCCCAGCGCCATACTAACTTTAAAAAAAAAAGTTCACTGACACCGTAACTGTCACTACAACAGGAAAGTTCACCTTATACCACGGGCTTAGGGTGTGTTGTCGCCTGTTTGTGGTAAAACGCCTACCGTAAGCATGCCTCCAGCATTTCCACGAAGAGTTTGTTCATAGGGGCGCGGCGGTCGCGGTGAACACCGGACCAGAATCTGCGAACGGCAACATCGGCGTGTCTGAGTGCTGGCAACACTAGCAACAGCTGTTGAAGTGCTCCGTTTGCGTTGTATGTCCTGTAATGGTGTAATTTTACGGTAAATATTATTATTATTACTAGCGGCCCGCCCCGGCTTCGCACGGGTAGCACTTGTAACATTATATTCTCGTATATATTTTTAATAGCTTTCGCCCCGCGGAACCTCCCGCGCTCCCGAGGGTTCTTATGTTTTCCGGGATAAAAAGTAGCCTATGTATTATTCCAGACTATAATCTATCTCTGTGCCAAATTTTAATCCAAATTCGTAAACCCGTTCTGCCGTGAGCCACTCTAGTAGGGAACGTCGCGGTGGCGTCGAACGGTTCACGTATTGCATTTTATATGTAGCTTTCTAACGCGCACGCTATGTAAGGAAATTTTTAGGTAATTTTTTTCACCTCGGGTTACATTATTGGAGTTTTAGTAAGGATCCCTAATTTTTTTGAAAATATAACATAGCCTATGTTACCCGGGGATAGTGTAGCCACCCAACGGTGAAAGATTTTTTTAAATCGGTCCAGTAGTTTCGGAACCTATTCAATGCAAACAAACAAACAAATCTTTCCTGAATTTTCTTTGCTATAAACCTCACGGAGCCCGAGACCTTTCCAACGAATGCAAAACCGTGGAAATCGGTTCATGCGTTCTGGAGTTATAGCGTCAGGGAAATCCCGACTTATTTTTATTTTGTATAGTATAGATAAAGCTATAAAAACCTAAATACTTATTGATGCAAAAAATGAAATACTCAGGAAACGCATTTATTTCCAATAAAATCTATCTATATATATAAAAATGAATTGCTGTTCGTTAGTCTCGCTAAAACTCGAATAATATTATATAGCTGAAGAGTTTGTTTGTTTTAACGCGCTAATCCCAGGAACTACTGGTTCGAATTGAAAAAATATTTTTATGTTAGATAGTTCATTTATCGAGGAAGGCTATAGGCTATTTTTTACCCCGGGAAAATATTTGATCCCTCGGGAACACAGGTGAAACCGTGGGGCGGAAGCTAGTTATATGTAAAAAGGTGTTGATAGGTTATAAGCGCTCAGCAAGCGACACGTTAAAATGTGGCTAATAAGCCAGGCTTTATCTCTGTGTCGCGTTATCGGCGTCAACGGATGCACTTCTCGTCCCGAATTACGCACCGGCGCCATCTACTTAAAATATTGGTTTGTAGTACATGCTATGTATCAGAGATGGCGCTGTATGTGAAAAAAGATTTTCCCGCTTTTCTGTTGAAATATTTCCTGAATTTTCTTTGCTATAAACCTTACGAAGCCCGAGACCTTTCCAACGAATGCAAAACCGTGGAAATCGGTTCGTGCGTTCTGGAGTTATAGCGTCAGGAAGGAAAACCCGACTAGGGGCGCTGTAGTGTAGTGTAGGGGCGCTGTAGTGTAGCGTAGGGGCGCTGGAGCGGCAGGTACCTGAGCGCGGAGACGGCGTCATTGAGCGCGGCCAGGATGGCGTCCCGGAAGCGCCTCAAGGCGGCGTGCTCGTCGATGCGCGCCTCGGAGTTGGCGAGCGCGAGCGCCTTCAGCAGGAAGCACTCCTCGCGCAGCGCCGACGCGCGCTCCAGCCGCCGCGCCACGCCCGCCACCTGCCCGCCAGGACAGACACAGATACAGTCCAACTCCAACTCTAACTCTAAGTCGAAGTCGAACTCAGTCGACCCGGTCTACCGCTCGAGTTAAGCGACTGAGTTGATTTTAAATTTTCATATTCGAGAATCAGTTTTGAGATCCATTTTTAACACTTATTTGTAAACTATAACCACACCGAGTCACATTAGAACCTATATTAGCACGATTCACATTATTACATTACATTTACAAAAAATATTAACCTACCAATAGGGTAAAAAGAGCTAAGCTACAAAAATCTTATCTTTAATCTTTACAACTCGAGAATAGAAGAACAATTTTATTAATCATTGGATATGTATTTTCGACGTATCGTAATACAATAGAGGGAGCGTTTTGTCAGTTGTGTCAATATAACGATAATTGAGAAACTGTGACAGATATCTTCTCGTTATAAATAACGAGATCGTTAGTAGTGCACACGTCGTGTAGGTGTAGGTGTAGGTGTAGGTATGTTACCTGTGCATACAAGTCGTGCGCCCCGATGTCCCTCGCCTGCTGCTCGTCCAGCGCCAGGTCGGTAGAGAAGCGCAGCCGCAGCGCGCCGCCGCCCGGCGACATGGACCTGTACGCCAACATGAGGCTCAGCATCTCCGCCCACGTGCTTTGTAGGAGACGCATCTGTCGGACGGACAACTTATATACTACATATCATCACGCCCATTTGCTCTGCAATGGGATGGGTAGGCAGGAGTCGGGATGAGCATACGAGGAAATAGATAGATAACTGTTTATTATACACCATTAAAAAATATAGCAATTTTAAGAAAAAACAAAAGTTACTGTACAATGGGCGTTCATATCGCTTATGTAATTATTAAACCCAAATTTTAATATATTTTCACTTAATTAATGTATTGATAATTTAATTTAAAACAGAACTATTTATAGATAATGTAATGTAATTATACAATTTAAACATTGAGGAGGTTGAACGACGGTACAGTTTCCTGTGTCTGATAATATCATGTTTTATTTTAGAGAATTTTTTTTTTTAACAAAAATGTATCACAAGTAGTGTAGAATTGGTTTTGATAAATTATTTGTAATTTAAAAAATAAATCTACAACTTTTTTAAAACGAAATATGCCATATTTTTATTTAAATAGTTTTATATATTTTAGTTCATAGACTTAAAACTAAATATATAAATCAAGTTGTCTGTGTTCAGGCTCTTCAAACCACCGTCAGTCAATCAGTCAGGACAAATTTAATCTATAGACTAGCTAAACCCGGGCACTCTTAAAGTGGCTCAATTTAAACGCTTACAATTTCCCGTGGGATCTTACGGATAAAAATTAAATAAAAACACACGCCCAGTTTGGTAGACCAATAAATAAAAAATAAAAATAAAAAGTTAATCCATCGACTACTTTTCGAGTTTTGCGGACACAAACATACTGAAGCTGAATTTTTATGTATAAAGTTGACATACCTGATCATTCAACTGTAAGTCAGTGAAGCCGGGTATCTGCTTGGCCCAGCCGATGACCCCGACCAATTCTTTATCATATAAGTCAGCGAGCAGGGCCAGTGTTTTCGCTGTAGGGTCTGTGATGCCCGCGGGTGGAGCAACACACGTTAGCAGTTCTGGCTCGTACGAAGATAAAGCTTCGAGAATCTGAAATTATTCAAATGTATGTTAGGTTATTGTTTATGGGTTTGTACTTTACTGGGTTTGTGCTTTTTGCGGCTTTGCTCGCGAAGATTTTATAAAATGTCTATATCTTTTCTTCCTTTCACCCGATTTCGATGAAATAAAGCCTAATTATTAAAATAAGCGATCGCAGATGAAACAGCGGGACGAAAAGCTAGCGGGCGCGCGGCGGTACTTCTGTGGGTCCGAAGGTGACGTACCTTGATGTCGTCGAGCTGCGGGCGCGGCTGGAGCGCGGCGGGCGCGTCGGGCGCGCGGCGGTACTTCTGAGGGTCCGAAGGTGACGTACCTTGATGTCGTCGAGCTGCGGGCGCGGCTGGAGCGCGGCGGGCGCGTCGGGCGCGCGGCGGTACTTCTGAGGGTCCGAAGGTGACGTACCTTGATGTCGTCGAGCTGCGGGCGCGGCTGGAGCGCGGCGGGCGCGTCGGGCGCGCGGCGGTACTTCTGAGGGTCCGAAGGTGACGTACCTTGATGTCGTCGAGCTGCGGGCGCGGCTGGAGCGCGGCGGGCGCGTCGGGCGCGCGGCGGTACTTCTGAGGGTCCGAAGGTGACGTACCTTGATGTCGTCGAGCTGCGGGCGCGGCTGGAGCGCGGCGGGCGCGTCGGGCGCGCGGCGGTACTTCTGAGGGTCCGAAGGTGACGTACCTTGATGTCGTCGAGCTGCGGGCGCGGCTGGAGCGCGGCGGGCGCGTCGGGCGCGCGGCGGTACTTCTGAGGGTCCGAAGGTGACGTACCTTGATGTCGTCGAGCTGCGGGCGCGGCTGGAGCGCGGCGGGCGCGTCGGGCGCGCGGCGGTACTTCTGAGGGTCCGAAGGTGACGTACCTTGATGTCGTCGAGCTGCGGGCGCGGCTGGAGCGCGGCGGGCGCGTCGGGCGCGCGGCGGTACTTCTGAGGGTCCGAAGGTGACGTACCTTGATGTCGTCGAGCTGCGGGCGCGGCTGGAGCGCGGCGGGCGCGTCGGGCGCGCGGCGGTACTTCTGAGGGTCCGAAGGTGACGTACCTTGATGTCGTCGAGCTGCGGGCGCGGCTGGAGCGCGGCGGGCGCGTCGGGCGCGCGGCGGTACTTCTGAGGGTCCGAAGGTGACGTACCTTGATGTCGTCGAGCTGCGGGCGCGGCTGGAGCGCGGCGGGCGCGTCGGGCGCGCGGCGGTACTTCTGAGGGTCCGAAGGTGACGTACCTTGATGTCGTCGAGCTGCGGGCGCGGCTGGAGCGCGGCGGGCGCGTCGGGCGCGCGGCGGTACTTCTGAGGGTCCGAAGGTGACGTACCTTGATGTCGTCGAGCTGCGGGCGCGGCTGGAGCGCGGCGGGCGCGTCGGGCGCGCGGCGGTACTTCTGAGGGTCCGAAGGTGACGTACCTTGATGTCGTCGAGCTGCGGGCGCGGCTGGAGCGCGGCGGGCGCGTCGGGCGCGCGGCGGTACTTCTGAGGGTCCGAAGGTGACGTACCTTGATGTCGTCGAGCTGCGGGCGCGGCTGGAGCGCGGCGGGCGCGTCGGGCGCGCGGCGGTACTTCTGAGGGTCCGAAGGTGACGTACCTTGATGTCGTCGAGCTGCGGGCGCGGCTGGAGCGCGGCGGGCGCGTCGGGCGCGCGGCGGTACTTCTGCCGGCCGCCCCGCACGCGGTCCAGCCGGACGCCCTCCCGCAGCATGCCCGTGCGCAGACACTTGCGGAACCGGCACGCCTGGCACGCCTTGCGGCGCCGCTTGTTGATCTCGCACTCGTTCGACGCGGGACACGTGTACTCTATGTTGCCCTGCTAGGTGAAGGGGTTATAGGTGTAGTAGTCAGCCTTAATAAAGCTTTTAGATTAAGTTGTAACAATTTCACTCATGGATCATTGTGATTTCTTTGGTTATAAAAACGTTGATTGCCCTTTGAATATTATCCAATATCTACCTACTGAAAAGATAATTTAAAAAAATATATCACAGCCCTATCTTAAATATTTCTCAAATATAATTTAACATTATAATACGACAAATCAAAACTCTTCTCTACTCACAATAAACCTCAATTTCCCTAATCAACGTTTAATTCCATTATCGAATTTCACAAACCTGTATGGTCCTCTTAAAGAAAGCCTTGCATGCCTCACAGCTGGCGACACCGTAGTGGAACCCAGAGGCGACATCTCCGCAGACCAGGCACAGTCTCCGTGGAGTGTCATCATCCCTGGCCCCGCTCGCTGCTGCAGCGGTGGTGGTCGAAGAACAGTGCTGCTGGTCGGGGCTGGTGTTACCAACGATCGTGCCGTCACCGGGGCAGAACTTTATGTCTTCTTTGGTTTCTAGGTCCAGCTGTAGAATTAAGACTTTAAAATAGTAAAAGAGATATGAAAATTCTTTTAAGATAATCCTATTAATCCTTCAATATTATAATTTCCTGGGCAAGCGTGCTACTAGTCTAAGATACGATCTAAGGAATCATATGTTATTTGATAGAAGATTTTAATGTTAGATAATGTACATTGGTAAATTGCAAATGGGTTGCCTAGCTAAATCTTGGCCCAATACTGTTAAATAATATTAACTTTTTTTGATACATTATCTTACATTTAATCCTTGTCATCATCAAATAACATATGAGGGTATATATTTCTTAGACCGTATATACATCCTCGGCCTCGTCTTGACTTCTCCTGGGGTCAGTCGATGGCCAAATGTAAGCCCATTTAACATAAAAAAATAATAATATATAAATGCGAATGTGAGTTTGTTTACTTGTTACTATTTCACGCCTAAACCGCTGAGCCGATCGCGATGAAATTTGGTACACAGATAGCCTATGGTATGGAGAAGGACATGGGCTACTTTTTTTTCGAGAACGCGGCTGAAACCGCGGGGGCCAGCTAGTAATATTATAAACGCGAAAATTTGGATGGATGGATGTTTTTTACACAATCTATACAATATTATAAAGCTGAAGAGTTAGTTTGTTTGTTTGTTTGAACGCGCTAATCCCAGGAACTACTGGTTCGATTATAAAAATTATTTCAGTGTTGGATAGCCCATTTATCGAGGAAGGCTATAGGCTACTTTTTATCCCGGGAAAACACAAAATCCCTCGGGAACGCGGAAACTCGTGAACTCGGAACTCGTGAAACCGCGGGGCAGAAGCTAGTGGAACAAAATGTTTTTTTTTTTTACTACGTATAGATAGACACGTTTTAACTACAATCTCACCATGGTAAGCACGTAAAAATAATGCAAAGCCTAGAAGGAACTAGCTCTTAAATGCCGCTGTCGGAACACCGTGAAAGATAAGTGAATTTGCACAGTGCAGTCTTCAGAAACGAGTTATTTTCAATTATTTTTAGACGACCTATTTTGCTGTCTCTCCTATTTTGACAAGAGCCTGACCATAGATTGAAACTTGACCGCTAGCTTCATAAGATATAGAAATAATGACAGGTTTTCTTGAAACCAGATTAACATTTAGGCCCAGAATCTAGGGCATGATGACTTCCAGTGAATACCACAATGATTAATGTACTCTATAAATATATTCATAAAATACATTTTACATTGTACGGATTATATTTAATGGAACAATTACATGTTATATCACCGCCTCATTGGTTTCGGGTATTATAAATGTGGCCAACCTAAGTACACCAAATACATAGGAATGTGGGATTGTCCATTTAGTTTGTAGCTTGCATGGGAATTAATCTTGATACGACTTGCAATCTAGAAGACTGACGGGTATTTTCCCTTATTGTTTCAAAAATTTTGGTATTCCCCAACTCTTTACCTTCCATTGTAACCAAAGGTAAAGAACACAGTAAAAAGTTTCAATTTCTTGAGTGTGAAGGACACAAACCAGCAAATCATGTATCAGTTTGTCATTCTAACTCGATTTCATAATGTTTTTATTATGTCAAATTTATCAGTAAGAAACAAGAAATCGCGCGAAGTATTCACATTTTTAATATGCAGCCATATCTTTGATTGCGTAACATTTTGTTTATCTCAACACTTCATAACATAAACTGAATTTTTATCATATCTATATTGAGGTAGGTAATCAGTGCCTTTTATTTAAATGTGGGCCAGTGTTTTATGCCTCACTATTATCACATAAGGAACAAAATAATTTTCATGTATTTTTTTTTTCATTCATGAACATGTTGCTGATCGAAAGCCTTAAGATTCACTGTGACTAACGATTTGGTAGGGATAAAAGGATAACAATCTAACTGCACAGCGCAAACAGGTTTAAGAAACTCGAAATTTTGGACACAAGCTACTTACGTAAGCATCCGATTAATGGAAGAGTTCTTCGAAATTCAACCACTTAGGTGATCGCGGGTAAAACCACGGGGCGGAAAACTAGTTTAAATATAAACAACGACATAATATGGTAGTTCGTTGAAGGCTGACTTCCAAACCGGTGGTAACTTCAGTAGCTTCGACATTCATTAGTACCCTCCTAGGGCCTGCACTAAATAAATAACTTTGAGTCCATGTAGACGCACCACATATTTTTTTTGTTTTTTAGTATAGGCTTATTTTTGACCACAATCTCACTATGGTAAGTGATGATGTGGCCGAAGGTGGTAAGCACACAAAGCCTAGAAGGAACTGGCTCTCAAGTACAGCTGTCGGAGCACACCAATAGGTGTTTGGCGACAGATTTTCAACTTGAGGGTAGTAGCCAGCCAGGCGGGTACTAAGTACCCTACTACCGTTCAACCTACCCGGCAATTTTGGTCGCAAAAAAATAAACATGGACCTTTTAAATGCCTGCTATTCCTATAAATCTTATTTTATAGATAGAAAGAGATAGCTATATAACATTAAACAACCCATGGGAACTTACACCTGTAACTATAGCTAAGTAATTACACGAACTAAGTAATAAACAAGTAATAGAGACACAGCTAGAGCAATTACTGAGAAACCTCTATAACTCCACCAACTTGATTGAAAACAATCCTAACTAATATATAAATGCGAATGTGAGTTTGTTTGTTACCTTTTCACACCTAAACCGCTGGACCGATCGCGATTAAATACGGTACGCAAATAGCCTATGGTATTGAGAGGGATGTAGGCTACTTTTTTTTTTCAGAACCGCTACCCCGCGTTTTAAGAATAATTCTCACTTTGTCGTTTTGGCTACGAAATTGAAAAACCGTCACCAATCGGAGTGTTCCAGCAGCTCTGCACTTAAAAGTCCCTTCTCTTCCAGGCTTTTATGACTGACTGCAATATTTTTGAGGATAGACTAGATAGGTTTCTAACCTCTGGAGGCTGCATCATGGATATTGGTCTCGGGTGCAGAGGCTGCGCGTGCGCATGCTTTGTCTGCGGCTCGGGTGGTGAATATTGAGGCGGAGGGTCTGCTTCTTGCTTTACACGACTTAGCAACGGCTCCCCGCTCACAGCGGACATCATTTGCACCTGAAACAAGCAAATTGAAACCTTAAAAAGAATGTCATAGAATCGCAATTTATTAGTTACACCATATGACAGATAAATAAACATTATATAGTGATTACATATATACCACCTGTATTTGTGGTATTAGTATGGAGGTGTTGTCTCTCAATATTTTAAACATGGTTAATAAGTTTGCAGTCAGTTCAAATATCATATCATTATCCTTGATTGAATGTATCTGTCTTAAAGATACGATATGCATTTCTATTACGTCACAAGTGTAATAAAAATTGAATATTAATAAAATATTGTTTAAAATAAAAAAAGCGATTCAATGAATAAAAACACGAATGTTCGAATATGTAAATTTTGACGTTCTAATTTTAAACGCTGTTATTTTCATGTCCGCTTACTGCATGCCGCATCCTTTTTATTTTCAGAATTCCAAGAAACAAAAAGGAAACTTGATAAAATGCCAGTTCCCGGAGGTTTATAAAAAAACCTGTGATATTTTCTCTGAAAATTGTGTGTAGTAGTACATATTAGGTAAAATTGAAAATTATACCGAAATGTCTCCAATACCCTTGCTTGGCATTATACAGCGACACATACCTATTTCAATATATATTTATAATGGATTTAGTTTTAATAGTTTATTAACTAGATATAATTAGATAATTAATTTAAATGCGAAAGTAAATCAGGATTTTTTTACAATGTGACGATGTGATCGAAGGTGGTAAATGTGGTAATCACAGAAGAGCTGCCATCCAAGTACAGCTGCCGGAACATACCGGTACTCGGCGACACACTTTCAACTTGAGGGTGGTAGCCAGCCAGCCGGGGACTACAAGGTACCGGTACAGTTATATTTAATGAAAACGTTTTGAATTACACGTAACTTAAGTTGCAATAAATACGAATTATTAAGTACCTAGGTACTGGATAGCCAAACAAATAATTAAACTAAAATAAAAAAAACCGTCCATCGTTCGCCTGTCGCGGGAAATGCACAATTTTATGTATTTACCTCATTTGAGGTTAGTGCCAATTAAGCTAGACCTCTAAATTGTATCAGCGCCCATACCACTCAGAGGTCTTTATTAATTGGCGTAACTATGTATGTATGGGGACTGCCTTTAATTTTCAACTGTTTTTATATCTTGGATTTTCCCTTTATTTGTGCTGTAAGACCTTGCTTTTTGCCAAATTTCGTGATTCTAGGTCAACGGGAACTACCACAAAACAAATGAAGGGGCAAAAAAGAAGCTTTTGTTGTATCCCATACATAATAATTTATTTTATTTTGTTTTTAGTATTTGTTGTTATAGCGGCAACAGAAATACATAATTAAATTAGAAATGAAAATTTCAACTATCTAGCTATAGCGGTTCTTGAGATACAGCTTGGAGACAGACAGACGGACGGACAGACAGCGAAGTCTTAGTAATAGGGTCCCGTTTTACCCTTTGGGTACGGAACCCTAAAAACTAAGAATTAAACTGTATTTCAATCAATAATAGTGAATCATAAGGATTAAGGCCATAACATCCGAAGATCTTTGCCTAATTACTCGTTATTTATTTAAAAAAATACTAGCTTCCAAATATATTCATGCTAAACTGTAGATTCCTCAACACAAGTTGTTCTAAATCTGTACAAAACTGTTGCAAGTGAGAGATCATTACTTGGTCGTACGTATGTAATCATCCAAATTTATTTTCGCGTGAAACAACAAGAAAAACACGATGTAGCGCGCTCTATCTAGATTATTTATACTTGGGCTATTGAAAATAACACATTTATCTATCTACGATACGTAAAAAAGTTTCAAGGATGTGCAAGCGAGTTCAACGTCCCCATGACATTGCCAACTGTTATATTATTATATTATAATCATACATGATGCAAGCAAATATGTAGGCAAGTACCTAAAAACAAATGTATGTAGAATACCTACTCATTATGCATCTGTAATTAAACGAACACGTCTGTTTCATAATGTGGAACCGTATGCAATTACAATATGATTGTTTGCAATTAGATTTTCAATAAAATTACAACATATTGTCAACACATTGATGTTTTTGATGGATTTACATAAAATATTAAACATCTTGAAATCTGAATAGATATTTATTCAATAATAGACGCTCCTGAATATAATTGGACAGAATTTATAAATGTCATTGGTGCTTCATAAAGATTTCTGAGCGACACGCATGGTAGCGTCCGTCTATAGATTTTTCGGTAAGGTAGGTCAGTAATCGCATGAGTCGACTAAACAATGTATTGTGAGCAAAAAATGTATTGTCATTTCAAGCACTAGATCTAGACGTACGATTCAAGACGACTGTAAAAAATATACCGGATATTTCGCATTTATTACTGTGACATAAAAATAAAACGATATTATTAACTGTTATCACATCCACGTGACTTATTTTTAATGTATCCAATATCAACTGGTCAAAAGTTACAACCAAAATGGTAGAATTAACATTATGTGGATTAAGAATTATATAAATAGAAGTTGGAAAAGAAATCAAGAATAATAAATAGCTTAGTCGAGTAAGTAAAGACTATATAATGTTTAATGTGTAGCTGTGGGCTGTGGTATGGTGGCTGTGTGCCCGGGCAGTAGGGCGAACTATGAATCCATCCCTATTACAAATGTGAAAGTATGTTTGTTGGTTTATCCTACTTTCAACTAGCAAGCAACGGAGTAACGGATCAACTTTTGCATAGAGATAGATTGTGGATTAGAGAGTAACATTATGCTACTTTTTATCCCGGGAACGCGGGTGAAACTTCAGGGCGAAAGGTAGTTCCATATCAATGACGGATTAATAAATAAAAAACCTTAGGTCCTATCATTAAATCCATTCCTTCAACATTAACGTATAGATTAAGAGATTACATCACCAAATTCAAAATTAAAATGAAATAAAAAAACATATTGATTGAGCACCTGCTCCCCCCACTGAGCCGCCATACTATTTGATATTCTGGCGCAAAATAGGTACCTATTCATAATACGCGGTCGAGTTCACCGACCGTGCGTCCGTGGTCTCACCTTTGTAGATAACGTCATTTGGAATAGTGCGGGCGCCCACCGACCGCCAACCAAACAACGCGCCGTACGTAACAACACCAGTGTTGAGGCAGGCTTGCTCTCTCATCGCTCAATTTGGGCAATCATATTGTAACAATTTATAATAGGATTGCTGTTTCTCACGCCTTCTAGAGGAATATTCCATACATACATCGTTATCCTGTTATCATAGGGTATTTGGAGTTTGAGTGTCATTTTATATCCTTTGCTATTTAAAGGAACTCAGTTAAATTCTTAACCTTAAGTTGACTAGGTTCCTACGTTACTGTGTCAGCCAAGACAGTTAACCCTTAACTATACGTCTGTATGTATGTACGTATAAAAGGTTAAAAGTACCTAAGAGATGTTTATTAATACAGATATCTGTGATTTACATTATATAAACTTTGAACTTTAACCAGGAGGTAATAATAGTTTAGGCACTTGAGACGAATTTGGTTAATAAACTAGTTAGGACTTCTATAACTAATTAAGACATATATTTCAAACAAAATGACAAGCCGTCTTCTTGGACAATCATAAATACAAAACTAGTTTTCTCGAAATAAAGTAGGTTGAATCTGATATAGGAATGTATAAAACTATATGCATGTCTACAATAAATTATTAATCAGACTTACAAATCACAAAAAATACGTACACCTACAGTCTTAATTACAATATTTTATTTAATACATTGACAATATTAGATAGGGAGAAATTTGCCTTTGCTTATAGAATAACAATAAACCGGTTATAACAACAGGAAATAATAACAAAGCACACGATAATATTGTAAACAAGGTAAATCTATCTAATCTATCAGTGATGACGTAACGTCATGCATCTGCAATAGACATCAATAAAAAAAAATGCTAACGACGACGCGGTAGACTCGCAATATTTTATATGAAAACCCGGACCTATCTCAACACACTAACATAGCTGCACTTGGTATTTTTCCACGCGTTATCATATCTTATTTTTTTATACATGATAAATGCGTTGCTAACACGTTATACATAGACAATGTGATAAAACATACATAGATTGTGCATACACAAAATTGCATGACAATACTGGCGACATAACCGATCACAAGTTTGCACAGATGTAAATATGTACTTTGACTCATATTTACACTGTTCATCTATAATGAAGACAACTACTTTACCTTGTATTTTGGGTTATATTCTGTAATCGTGACAAACCCTTTCAATCTTCAAAGATTAACTATAATATTCCAAAAACTAATCAATTGTTTAACGATAACACATAATAAACAAACGCTTCAATTTACCTATATATAAGATTGAGTAGGTATACATAACATGTCTAACATTAGCTGCAGCTCAAGGCTGGGTGTGGCGTTAGTAATTCGCCAGCGATTGCGTCACTGCAACATTTTTACACAGTAATAATAAAGATATTCACGAACGAAGCCAAGACACGCTCCAATCGGACATTAAAAACTCTAAGAACATACAATTAATGTTAGAAATACTCTGTTAACCCAGTATACGGGATTTGGCACATGTCCCTTTGAATTTAGTTGAGGTAGGCCCATGCTATCAGATAATAAATCGTTATTCAATACAATTATAATACTTTATTCATAATGTTTATAATTTTAAAAGCTCGCACTATCTTGCATAAATTGTGTGTCAATGTACTTTCAGACTCTCCCCTGTTATTATTATGTCATCTAAATAAACCGATAAATGGTCATTTTTATCATTTCTTATGAAATTTATACTTGGAGTATCAAATTTTTAAACATATCCATCCATTTAATAAAGAAATAAACGTATATAGTCAATTATTAATTCAATATCTTTACCATTTCATTATTTATGTAGGTTAATGTGATTAGAAAGAAGCCTCACGCTGATGCATATAAAATATTTCACGTCACGTTAAAATAATTGTGTACCCAGATAATTTGGTGAGGTTATTGAGTCAATCGGATAAATTAGACAGTTATAACAACAATTCATATCACAATTGATCATAAAAATCGTGATGTTACTGCATGATAGCGAGCGAGATATTTATATTTGGGTAGGTCAAGATTGTATAGCGAGAAGCGAGCTAAAAGCTCTGCCCAGGCTACGGAGGTGGTAAAAATAGGTAGAGTGAGGGTGTAGTGGCATGGTAGGAGTAGGGGGTGGGTGTTTAGTGGCGGGGATGCGCGGGCGGGAGGTTCGTCTAGACATCGGCCTTGACCGCCGCACGGTTTCCGCGCGTTCGAGGTCGCCGCGACCCACAGCCCAGAGACCGACTGCGGAGTACCACTTACATACCTTCTATCCTTAAAAGAAGTTACAGTGTCTCAGTAATTATTAGTGGGTCATACGTTAGATAACTTAAGCATGGATTCAGTATTGTGAGTGGCCAGTACACTCCTAGCCTATAAAGAATTTTCATGAAACGTACGAAAGAATAAGAAAATTACAGATAAACTAAGAAAGAACTCAGTTTCTTTAGTCTTGGAGCCAACCAAATTCCTTTAAAGTTATCATCTTTGATAATTATTTTAAATTCTATTATTCATTTAGTCATTGAAACAAGTACTAGTACTACATAATATACATCAGTTTTAGTTATAGTTAGTTGTTGAAAGTCAAAAACTGGATAGTCAAGATAATAATTAAATTTATAGGTACGTCGTTTTTTTTTGTACATACGCGTGTTGAACAATGTTAGTTACGCGGTATTGGACTATCAACGACTAATGCGCCTTTAAAAATTCGGTCGAACAACACGGCTAAGCGAGGAACGTAACGTCTCGCGACTCGGTCTATGAACTCACACGGTACGACATTGCGCCGACATTGAGGCGGGCTAAATAACGCAGATAGCGAGGGGTCGACGACCGACATCGCCCAATATCACGCGGACGATCGCTAAATCCACAAGCACCTTCCGACGCCGCGTGGCGTTCTTATATAATCAAACACAGATGCCTCTTCGCCGACCTACCCCAATTGCGCGGAACTAGTCCATCGCTTTGCATACTTTTAAAACAAACACGACTCACATGCGTGCGGCAAATTCGCATGTTCACGCAATGTAAAAATATTGATTTCAATAGGATTCCAAACACATACTGCTCGATCTATCTTCAAAAACATCAAAAAACCGCAAGACAATCGAATGCTAAATTCCAATGCACATGGCGAGCTGAGAGTCCACAAGAAGTCTGCTAAAATCAGAGAAGCCGCTGGATTGCCATTCGGAAATGATGCTCGGCGGCCGATTCTGGGCAGGCATCGGAGGGTGTGAGAGTGGGTGAAGTGGGGGCCGAATATCTCCGCGCGGGGTGACATTGCGCGGCCGTCGACATTATGCCCGACCTACGCTACGCCACGGGGCACCGACGATCAACCCGCTTGCGCCGCGACGAACCGCGGAATACGACGCCTCATCCGCTCCCGTAATTCGGATTCGAAGTATTCTTTATATCACTAGACGTAATAGCGCACACAGTAGAAACATTTGGATAAATAAATATTACTCTTCGATGAAATTTTGTCCCTTATGTAGAGCATCGGCAGAGGTCGACCGAGGGAGCTATTAAATAATTCAAAGCTCGTCGTACTGTTACATAAATGACGCAATGCGTTTCGAGATCTTTATTTTGTTACCAAAACGGCCCTTGAAAAAACAAAAACGGCCGTGCACATTACGGTAATGTAAGAATAATTATTATGTTACAATAACACGACACATTTCAATGTTATTTGTGTAAAATGGACGTTTCACTTGATGTATTTATAATAAACAAACAACGTAAGGACTTAAAAAAATATACTATTACTCAGTGTGGTAAGTACATAAGAATTCTTAGAATAAACACTATTCAGACCAAAAATATATATTTATTTGTCTTTAATATACGAGAATCGTACAGCCGCGATCAACAATTTTGTATGATTTGAACAGCACATCTCACCATGTTGTTGAAAAAGTTGTCCAACAATTTTATTATGAGAAACAATTCTTATATAATTGTGTGTAAGTACATAATACATATTAGTATAGAAATAAAAAGAAAAGCTTCTTGCTAGTTTGTGCCCAAATATTAACATACATAATTGTTTATCTTTTTGCATATTAATTTTGATAAATTGCAAATTTGATTGGCTCGACTTTAAATGTCAAATGTTATCACGTTTGAAAACAAGATTGCAACAATGCTCAGGCGCAGAATCCTCATGTTCGATGTCATACATAATAATAATATATGTATAGAACGTAGTACATATTGTTTTTTTATATAACTACAAAGACCATCTAACGCAGGAATAATTAAAATGCAATAATGAAATAAAGAAAAATATCTGGAAATTAAATTATAGAACCTAGGCCCACAAGAGCTTCAGACATGCATGGTTCTAGACCTAGATGCCCTTTGCCAGACCATGACTAAGCACACAATAATTAACCTCTTTTGCATTTTTTTTTAATTCGATGCGATTAGATATAGATATAGGATGTATCATATAATACGTGATGATAAAAATGATAGAGATATTTGATAGAAAAATCTATTACGTCACAGGTCGTGGGTTCGATTCTCATCCAGGACAGACATTTGTGTGCAAGAACATGTAATTATCTATTTAAGTTTATATTTAGAAAGAGGTAGTATACGTAGTATATCAGTTATCTGGTCTCCATAGTACAACCTGTGGTTTAGTTTGAATCAGGGTCGTGTGTGAGGAATGTCCCGGGATATACCTACTTAACTAAATATTTTAAAAAAAATATAAAGAAATATTAACATCAAGTGTCTAATTTGAATAAAGGAAAGACAATTTCGTTTTATGATGAAGTCCTAACCAATATTATAAATGCTAACGTGAGTTTGTTTGTTACCTTTTCACACCTAAACCGCTGAACCGATCGCGATGAAATTGGGTACGCAGATAGCCTATGGTATGGAGAAGGACATGGGCTACTTTTTTTCTCGGGAACGCGGGTGAAACCGCGGGGGACATCTAGTAATTAATAATGAAGCAAAACTAAGAGTAAAAAAGCCATTTTAGGCTTTATTAATATTAGTCTAAAGTTTAGATTCTAAACCAATAACTTTATATCAGGTTGCATTAACTACGGGTACATCTTATCTTAACTAATATTATAAATGTGAATGTGAGTTTGTTTGTTACCTTTTCACGCCTAAACTGCTGAACCGATTGCGATAAAATTTGGTACCTACGCAGAAAGCTTATGGTACCTATGGTATGGAGAGGGACATAGGCAATTTTTTTTCTCGGGAACGCGGACGGGTCAAACGGCGGGGGACATCTAGTTTAAAATACAATTGTAAGACCTTTTTTAATTCCAACACTTTTTCAGTAAGAAGTATTTTCTTCGAAATTCATTAGCCGAACATCATCAAGTAATAATAAAATGTTTTCATATAATAATAAACTAAGGTTGCTTAAGTTTATAACGAAATAAAAAATCGACTTAAAAACAATATAGATACCTATAGGTAAAAATTTTCATCTTTGTTACAAAATAAGGAAATTCGGATATACAGGGTGATTTTGTTATCACTGGCAATACTTGCAGGGGTGGAAGTACTCGTCAATGTAAACAACTTTTATTATAGGGCTAACTCTGATATCGCGTAAAATAATATGGTTGCTTCATACATTTTGGTCGAGTAGGTATTGAACTTTTGTATGGAACAGCTGATAATTTTTTCATGATTTCACAGTTAGTCCCATTATAAAAGTTGTTTATTTTGATGAGTACTTCCACCCTTGCAAGTATTGCTAGTGATAACAAAATCACCCAGTATACGGAATATCGACAAGCAATCAGCATTACTGATGACGTGCATCAGTTATCACTTTTGATTCAGGTAGCCAAGATTTATTAGCTAAAAGAAATAAGGTTCTCATGACACAATATGAACGACTGTCACATCTTTAGGCTTTTTCAAAGAAGTCGAGTTTTCGCTGAAGGAAAATATTGTGAGGAAACCATATCATCGATCGCTAAACAGCGTGTGTCGTGTGTCCGGCAGCTGCACTTGAGAGCCACATCACCACTAAATAACGAAAAAGGTTGTGCATTGCTTACCGACCAGATCAAGGCACAACAAATTCCCTTACGTTCGGCCATTAGAAAGCCAATTATAAACGGAATTAGGTGAGATACCATTAGTAAGTTATGTATGTAAGTATCACGGGATCCCGGAACATTATGAAAATTTTTGATACCGGTGTATACAAATCGCGATACTAGGAGGTTTGATTTCACGTGCACTCCTTTGTTTAAAGCCCTATAATTTAACAAAAATATTTTAAATCCATAATCTAAAATCTGCATCATGCCCGATCACGTGGCGTAAACGTGATAGAAAAAAAAAAGGTGCAGCAAGTGCTAAGTAGGTATCTAATCAAGTTCATTGACACCGGCTGACATTGAGGAGTCCGACAAGAAAATGCATCTTCAATATTTACCATTCGTGTAGGTTAAATAATGCAAAAAAAAAAACTTGAATTGTACAACAATTGAAAATATGTTAACCATGTTGAAACTAATAATGAATGGGATACCAAATTGCAGCCAAAAGATATTTCTTTTGGCTGCAATTTGGTATCTGCAGTTTGCTATTGCAAACAATGAAAGATGTAACATAAACATAGTTTGGAGCAAACAAAAGGTACATTTAAATTATTTTCCTAAAGCAAAGCAAACATAATATCAATTTAAAACATGAATCTGATTCAGAAGGAACCAAGCATATGTAAGATCCAAACAAACTACGCAATTCAAACGGAATTCAAACGGAATTATAGATGCAGTCACGTTTTGAAAGAGGCGTAGTAGGTTGAATAGTTAAGGCGACGATATACGACAAATGATGATTCTAAATTATTGTGTTCTTTGTATTCTTTAATGCAAGATATACTTGAACGGCCCCTATGCCATGAATTATTTTTAAAAATTTATATAAAAATCGAGAAATGTCCCTTATTAAAATTAAAAATGTTTTTTTTTTAATCTTTTTTACCCATCCAAATAACTTGCAAATATTATTAGACATTCTAAAATCTAATATAAAGTGAACTATTTTTTTACATTAACAAAAAATCTGTTTTTTTTAATACAATTTAAACATCTTTTTTATCTTATCTTAATGAAAGAAAAATCATGGCTCTTGGACTTGTTGATTTTTTATATTCTAACACATTAAAATGGGTCATAGAGTAGAACATAACTAAGTTATAAAATGTACAGAATATAGAGGAAAAAATATTGTTTGACATCAATGTAGTTTTATCTAGGGTCAACAAATCTGAACCCGTGAAGATAGGCGAACATGTAGGTGAAATTGAACGCAAGACCGTCTTAGAAATTACTAACAATGCAACGACATTTCTGACGTTGTAATTTGGACCGTGAATAGTTGGGAAAAATGGGGCACTTAATAATTCTTAGCGTCACCCTATTTATCTCTGCTTTATTCACATGTATTTATTTGTTATCTACTTATTATAATAGGTTTAGATAATATAATTAGTATAAACAATTTTGTAATGCTCACAATGTATGATATCGCTATCAACTGCACAAGTGCAGTTTACATTAAAAATAAACGTAAGTATGCAAGTTAGCTCCAAAATCACGCGCAATTTCTCGGTAAGGTTAATGATTTGCGTACACAAAACTACATCGAAAACTCATTAAGCTGATCCCACCATACTCACAAGCGAAAAATCAATCATATCCAATGTAATGGCGAAATTTGAAAACAACCAAGCATCCTCTACCGCACACATATTCACGCTCACATAAACAAATAAATCACAACACTTGCAAACACAAAGAGACGAGGTTCAATGCACTTTATACGAAGCGTTTATATTTTTTATGCAATTTACAGCGTGAATCCGAGCGCGCAATGAGGAAAAGCTACGTACGAGCGGAGAGGCGCGCACGCACTGTCCACACGCACTTTGCGTACACGCAAGCTCCGCCTCGCCTCCCCACCAGCGCGCATGACATACGCACGCGCCGCCCCATGTGCAACCACGTGCCCAGCGCCTTTCAGATTGGTCCCTTTATGTATAACGCAGCGAATGAAGGCAAAACAGTTAATTTTCCTGAAGCGCTGCCAAGGGACAGTGTCTACCATTGGTCGGTTCGCGAATCCCTTAATCTAAATAACACTTTCATTGGCTGAGAACTGTAAATATCTCATGTATCTTTAATGCGTTATACAAAGTATTAAAGTAGTGCTTACTCTTATGTATTATGAAGATTCGATACCTCAATTCTTTGTTGATCAACTTGATAGTCGTTTCAGTGTGAAACATTTGAACTGGTAACTTTTCTTTACTGAGAATGATGATCATCCTCCAATAGATATGGAAGCTTGGGGAGAACACATGCATTCATTATTCATGCTATTATGTAATAAAACTGGCTTTACTAAAATTAAAAACTTGTTTAACCCCAACCCAAAGCTCCTCTAGCTTTGTCATAAAGTGTGTAACCCAACTGATATTAAGAAAGCTAAGAAAATTTTCTTAACGAGGTAAAGATGTTATGGCTAAACGATTTCAAAGCCGATTTTGCTTTAGTAATATTAACTTCGGATAACCTAGCGTTTGACCACAGTCTCAATGTGGTAAGTGTGGTCAAAGGTTTTACACTAAACCTAGAAGGAAATTTGACAATGTTCAGATTCTTTACTGCCACATCGTGTCCTTATACACCCTGTATAAGGTTTAAGGGGTGGAAGTACTTATCAATATGAACAATTTTTACCATAGGACCAACCATGAAATCGCGGAAAAAATATCAAACTTAATAGTTTTGATCGAACAAGGTTGATAGGTGTGGCCCAAGTTACATGCAGTGAACTAAAAATAGCCCTGTATAATAATATTATGGAGGAGCAAGGTAGTAGACTCCTCCATTGAAAAGGAAAGATCTTCCGCCAGGCTGGGTCATCGTGCCTGGAGCCCGCGGTCCAACTGTAGATGTTGGAATCTTGTATACAGAAAACTTTGTTAGCACGATGTAGAATCTTGTTGCGCCATCGATCCACGGATAGCGGAGGTCGTGATAGATGTCGCTACAATATAAAAACAACTGGGAAAAGGCAGTAATCAGAAAATCTGAAATTATAATAGGTATACTCTGGTATACCTACTCTTTTAAAGATAATCTGTTTAAAGTTAATCGTAAAATAATAAACAAAGCTGTCAAAAATCGAATTATCCAACTCATTGCGAGATATCGACATCGAAATAATAGTTCATACTATATCGATGAATAAAGACGAACATGACACTAATGTCACATTGAAAAAAAAACCATAACAAAACCTGCATAGGTATTGAGTTTCAATTAATCAATAGCCCTCTATTATCTTGTAAAGTGCATTTTTTTATTGCTTAAATAGTCCTTATCAAAATAGTAGGCCACCCATCTTCAAACGACAGTTCCCAAAATTACTTGAAATGAATCCCTGCTCCCAACCCTTTAAAACCAGTTCCCACCTACATAATGCAACGTTTTTGAACACCGTCTGTGCATCCGACCCATCGCGAGAATTCAAATAAAAAAAAGCAGACTGTAACCCTAGATCAGCTAAACATTTAACAAAGGAAACACAGTTAACCGGCTGGCCAATTCCTGATGATGTAATAGACAGCGGGTAGAAGACATTAAAAGGTAGACGGACAAAAACTAACCAAAATATACTTGGCCTCGTTCTTATAATAATAGTTATATAACATTATATCGATCTTAAAGATAGACAATGGCCTTGAGGTATATTCTACTCAAGACTTATACAATATGTGCACAATGTGGGCACGTTTGAGACTTGCTAATTTAATAGGAGACACTTGTATTGTCTGCTGTGGGTTGCACTAGAAATTAGAAAATTTATGTCAAGAAAAGAAACGAAAGAAGACAAACGCATT
This sequence comes from Tetheella fluctuosa, assembly GCA_951216915.1. Taxonomy (NCBI): domain Eukaryota; kingdom Metazoa; phylum Arthropoda; class Insecta; order Lepidoptera; family Drepanidae; genus Tetheella; species Tetheella fluctuosa. The sequence goes on along the minus strand of OX578231.1, from coordinate 9,163,096 downwards.
AGAACATTAACGCCATAAACAGAACAAAACAGTTGATTTAACAAAAAATAGCAAAAACTATCGCGATTAACATAATATACAGCTAAAATATAAATACAAGTAAAACTTAAAAATAATAGATTTGTAGTGTACATACACGACGAAATGACGGCATTTCGATTGCATCTCCCAAACTTTGTTTTAGTTCGCAAGGTATGCTGTTAAAAGCTGGCATAAGGCCTGTGGAAAATCTACTTAATCCTATTAGTGTAAATACATAAAAAATCCAGACCCTTTATCATTCTAAATACAACAAAAGCGAATGAAAAATACCCATAGATAAAACGTCGCGACCAAAATTCCAAAAAAAAACAAACAATCCAGAATTAACAAGCATTCGCTTTCAATAATAAAGCGAGCAAAGGAGCTCTATAAAAATATATAAGTATAGTAAAATATCAGACAGACTTGGGACTCGTTAGTGCCGGCATTATCGATAAACATCCCACCGCCGTCGCCGGGCCCTAGGCTGTCTATGTATAGGTTGTCTTAGGGCAGGCACGCGGCGTCGGCGCGCCGGGCGGCCAGAATTTGTTAGCTTTTTTGGGCGTAGGGTTGTTGCTTACGAGTCTGTATTCAAGGTCATTGTTAGAAGGTATAAGTGTTTTATGTCTGCGCTGAAGAACGACGCCTTAGTAAAGCCTAACTCCTAAGAGCTATTATATTTTTAATGTCTGGTAGCTTCTGCAACTTTTTAAATTATATTATCAAGATCTGTTTTAATGCCACCCTTGTGCCCTATTTAGCGTTGATTTTGCTAATCCATTCTATCTAGAAATTTTGTGATTTTATTACTCCTCTTATTCTATCTCGTGTTTCGTTTTTCAGGTGTGCCAAATCTATGGGCTATTTCTAATTCAAGCCAACCCTAATTCCTAATTGTGTGGGAGGCAATTCGAGGAATAACTCTCAATTGTTTGTGTGCGTGTTTCAAATACAAATAAAATTGCTCTAGTGTGCGCGCCGCCGGTTCATTGTCAAGGCCAACTGCCAAATCTCCCGCTCGTGCCCCCTCCTCACTCCGTCCACCCTCCACCTATAGGCGATTATTCGCATACGCCGAGAACATCGAGTTATTTCATGCATATTGCTCGAACGTTGAAGCCTTCTAATTCGTCGCACTACCGGTAACCGGCAATAGTAAACGAAGTGTATAAAATATTAATATTTTGGCCTGGTGTCATTACTTCTTCTTTGCTGGTGCGGGGCCTGTGGTTGCCGCCGACGCGATAATCGAGTATTTTTAACATTGCATATCGCATTCCGCCGACTTTTTATCAACGGTGTGCCGCTGCGCTTGTGTGAAATCGGATAGAATAAAAACAGCAACACTAGCTTGATTCAAACAGTAAAGTCTAGACGCTAAAATATAGCTAAAGGTGATGATAGACGGCTTGCTACATGTATCAAGGTCCACCGCGCAGGATATAACTCAACTCTCCAGTCTGATCACAAACCTATGCAAATTGTATGAGTAATAATGTAATGCATTGTCTGCAGTACACAGAAATATATAATTGCGCCGGCACTGCACGAATTTGTTGCTATATTATAGAAATAGACAAATAATTCAATAAATTTTTCTTCTTTCGGTGTAAATTGTTCGCGGAAGTGCATCTGATGTACTAATTGATATTGTTATCTGATGGATTGCCCTACGACATTTAACCTAAACTCGATCGATATAAGGAGTATCAGCATTTATGATAAGAGGCGAATAGCAACACGAGCTCGTATCGAAATCGTATGTAGATTATTCTATAATACATTGAAAATTAATCTCCAAATTTGTATAATTTTCATATTTGTTACAAATAACTGAGAATATAGACAATACGTGACAAAAAATAAATAGTTTTCGTTATCACCAATACAACATCGTGTTTATTTCGTTACATAAGTATCGATAAAACCATTCAAACATTCGATAATAAACACTCATCACTATAAAAAGTAAATTCAAATTAATTTAGTTTACATAAGAAACTGCTTTGATTAAAATTATACCTTCAAAGAGTACTCCGAATTGTAAGCAACTATCAAGAAATATTAATATCTATCAAAATATAATTTGATAGTAAAATATATGTGTCATAACGTATTGTGGAAAGATTGATAATATGATAAGTTGTATTCAAGGTCGCCGCAAATCGTTATCATTTGCATTATGTTGCACAAAAAGTCAGATTAGATATAAAGATGGTTAGCCAAATTAAAACGACACAAGGCAATTCTTATTGCAACTAAAATATCTAACTCTTATAATTTTCTTGGTACAAGGAATTTCTAAAAAACAAAAGACGTTTTGACTTTGACTTTGAATTTACAGAAGAAAGGAAACTATATTCATAAGATGTAACAAAGTATGTCCATGTCAAGTGACATTTGTTTTGACAAGAGGATGTCTCTCTTTGCCGCACTATGTTTGTTTCTTTTTGGCACAGGGCTGTCAAAACTGGCCTCTTAAAGCCCCAGTTTAATATAGGTACCGTACCGGTCGTTTTCAAAATAATGCTTGTATAGATAGATGTAAGGTTATGGAAGACGAGACGAGAAATAATAGACATCTTGAAACAGATATATCATACTGTGATTAGTACTAATACCAATTTAAAAAATTCTTTCACCATTAGAATGCTACATTATCCCTGCTATTATCCCGGGATCGCGGGTGAAACCGCGCGAAAAGCTAGTACCTTATATAATAATAGCTGTTACCGGCAACTTCGTTCGAGTGTACAAATAATTTATTAGGTATTTATTTTTGTATGGATTCATAAGGAGTGATGTAAAGAACAACTCATCATTTTAATCCCCTTTCAGGGATAATTTTGCAAAAACACTGAAACTCGATTTTTTTTTATTTCTTACGGAAAGTCTAATGTATTTTTTTTTTAACTTTGTATAGACTTGTGTTTGACCACAATCAAACTATGGTAAGTGATGATGTGGCCGATGGTGGTAAGCACACAAAGCCTAGAAGGAACTGGCTCTCAAGTGCAGCTGCCGGAACACACCAATAGGTGTTTGGCGACAGATTTTCAACTTGAGGGTGGTAGCCAGCCAGGCGGGTACTACAAAGAACCCTACCACCGTGCTATGGTTTCCTCACGATGTTTTCCTTCACCGAAAGCTCAAGCTCATTGTAACGATTCGAACCCACGACCTTCGCCGCGGCGTCTGACGTCACTACCACTGAGCTATCATCGCCTTATATGTATTTCCATATCACTATTTTGAGGAATTGTGTTGACCATACATAATTTCATCCCCATGTCCACTTCCTTCAGAACATGGGCTTTGACCTTTTGTCCAAAAAAATAATGTGACAAAAGGTCTTACCCCAAGATACATCTATCTCCTTACAAAATTTAATCAAGGTCCGTTCAGCCGTTTAGTGAAAACGTAATACAGACACTTTCGAATTTATATTAAGAATATACTAGAATGGATATATAAAAAACAAATTTGCTTAGACGACACTTTTATACAAATAATTATAAATATATAAAGAACCTCAAATGGTTGAAACGCAAAATTAAACACGTAATTTAGTGGAAACAAAGAAACCTATTGAAGATTAATAATAAGTAACATCAAAGATGCTATTATGCGCTTCCAAGATAAAAAATATATAGCTGTCATATCGCATTGGATAGGGTTTTAAAGCAAGAAAACACAGACGAAAATTTTACTGCCAGAAATGTTTGATTTGTCGAATATTTAATATTATGGATATACAATGTAAGATTTTTTTTGTACATAAATTGATAGCTGCTCAAAAGCTATAATCCAGTTTAACGGGAATTACTTTACTGTGATTAGATTAGGGGTGGGAGGGGGTAAAATACAAATATTATATATTTGCCGTACCATATATTACTTCGTCTGCAAGATGTCTAGGTAAATTTTAAGATATAATACAAAGTTAAGGAACCACTAGATAAAAGACACGTAAGTCTAGCTATTTCATAATACATAGGTAACTACTATTTGCATAATACAATTTTAAGAAAATAATAGCTTGCTCGACACTGTGTGAAGTATTTATGATGATTTTATGTACGGGTAATTATTTTGATACCAAATTTAAAATAATTAAAATCTATATTTTTGTTTTATGTTCTTCGAGGATAATTGCGACACATTTTAGATGTGTTCTCATTTTAAAAATCTTTAAATTAAGAACTAATTTCAAGGCTTGTCCCACTACTCCCGTGTTTAGGTACGAACTATATATAAAAGTACGCAAAATATTCATTAGGTACCAAAACGTCGTATGTATAATATGTAAATATATATAAATATTACCTACTGGTACTATTACTTATTTTATTAACAGTATTATACTACTATACAATAGTTTTATTTTAACTTATCTATTTACAATATATTATCATGAAATGATAAACAAAAACACCACTGATTCATTCCTTCCTACTCATGGTATTCTATAGCTAGTCTGTCTGTATCTAGCTAGAATCATCTATCATACAATCTAGATATCAAAAATCATCCTTTACATTAAAGTTACAGTAACTAAACATACTATTAGTAAATATAGTAAATTATAGATAATTTACTATATTATACTATATTTCTCACTGAAAATTTAAAAAAATGAAAATATGTTTTATTCAAATAGGCCTTCACAAGCACTTATGTATGAATAGTCGACTCACACGGTTCGGAAGGTGACAACCCTATCGTTACGCCGCGTCCGAAAGAGATAAAGTTATGCGATAGAGAGAGACGTTTGTAGGTAAGTTCTGGTACCTAAACCACAGTTTTCATTAGGGAGTGGACCTTCTGTAGGTTAGTTATTTTTTATTCTGTGATAATGTAGACAAAATAATTATTTCTACAAAAGTGAGTAACAATGGATATAAGATGGTAAAATGTTTAAAATTAAAATTTGCAAATATAGGTCAATTATGAAATATTATGAAATACCTATTAATAAACACCGTAAGAAAACTTTTTAACCGACATTATTTAAGATTTTTTTTTAAATCAACCCTTTGTCTTAACGACATCGTTACATTAAAAGATCAACCAAGTGCACAAAACATGTATAGACAGAGATTTTATTTGCATATTAAACATTCTCGAAAATAAAAAGATGATCTCAAAGTACCAGGCGATCATGAGCGCAAAGAATTGGTGAGAATAGAAACAACTGTATAACCGTTAGATCCTAGAGCGGTAGAGGCGGCAGATAATGGTAGGCGGCGCGATCGATCATCGTTGGGGCAGGTCGGGTACGAACGGCGCGGAGACTCACGTGTGGCGGCAATATACTTTATACGAAACAATATACAATTTGGATACTAAACATATTTAAATATATGTAATAGATATAATACAGGTTCAGAAATCAACAAAAGATTATGATTATCCACGAAATTATTAATTGGTAGGTATTACATATCGGTCCATATCTAACAATTTGCTATAAGTTCATAAAAAAATAGGAGGAAAACAATACTTTATGGCTTAATAAATGCTAATATTACTCAATTTATAATGTGGCTTTTAATTAGTTGTAGGTATGTATGTATGTGAATGATAAAAAAATAAAATAAACATGTAAAATTACACAAAGAAGTTTAGTTTTGAATTAATTAAAGTGTATTTTTGTCTAGGATTAAAATAAAATTCCCATAATCAATATAGGTCAATTAATATTGACATATATTAATTAAATATTAAATAATCTCACTGAAAACCGTGGAAAATTAATCATAACAAATTCGATAAATATTCGGCAACCGGCCCACTCTTGATAAAATGTTAGGATAGGTCAAGGCAAAACACATTTCGCGACAATAAAATGTGCCAAATTAAAAATTTCCACAGGGTTTTCTGGTCATTTCAGGTAGAAAAATGGAAATTAAAATATACGCACCACGTCTTCCATCTCCATCCAGTCCATGTCGGCTTGTTATTGTATATCTAGGTTAGTTAGGGAGTGTAGTTCTAGTGTTGCGCGAAAGTACTGCGCGTCGCGACGTTCTGTATACGAGTGCAGAGTCGTGTCGTGTGTGTTGCACCGAAAATTCGTTCCCACACCACGGACCCGCGCACCGCACCGCACCCCCGTGCTCGCGAAATTTTCAAACATCGAATCGCGCAACGCCATCTATGAGCGACCGGCGCCCCCACCCTCGTGCGTGGCCTTGAACTTGACTGTTCGTCGCCGTCGACCCACATTTGCGGCGCGTCCCGCCCGCCCCCCGCCTAGCGGCTAGCAGTCGCGCGCATTGTCACGGTCGAGCCACCTGAATGGGACTTAATACAGCAACAGCATAAGGCATATATTCTCGCTACCGTTTCATGGAACACTCTCGTTTTCACTGCTTGTTACGTCACCCATGCACGTTACATCGGCATCGGCGGATAATCGTGCTCACGTTTAACGCGCTGATAGCTGAAATGGCAGCTTCTGACAAATAAACATACACTTTTGTATGATTGTTTATTGAGGACGAAAAGTAATGTACAATGTTCACATTACGAATCGAAACCCATCTATAATCTAATCTTGGATTAACAAAATAGCATATAGAAGAGCAGAAAGAATGATACCACATCTGGCCAGGATCCGCCAACATAAGAAAATGATGAATCGTCTTTGAATGTTTCAGGCAATCTGGTGTAAGGAAAGCAACCAACAAACAGGACAAATATGGAATGGAAAAATGGAATATCATGGAAGAAAGCCAAGCATTAGTTTGAAATTTTGAATCGCTGGGGAGAGAAGTAAGTAACCCTTTAGAATTCATTCTATATTTAAAAGGGCCGTAAATGTCAAACTATTATTGTCTTTGGCACTTTATGTCATAACCTAGTTCGACTTATTTACGGTATACAAAAAAGTTTTGCCGGAAAATTAGAAAAGAATGCTTCCGAATTCTACGGAAATGCGGGACTACAAAAGCGTTTAAATTTTTTATATAACCTTAACCGGAGATTAGATAAACCTTCACACTTACCAAAGGCAAGCTTGATACTGTTTCGAACGTCTCTGCTCGTTTTTCCACGATATACATGGATATATTTTGCTAACATGTTAATTAACACGAGAAGCTGAGTGTTCTTTCTGCCGTTGGAAAATTTTAAAACGTCTTTTGCTCCAAAATACTGCAATACCCTGAAGACATCGGTGCCTCTCTGAACTAGAAGCTTTGATTTCTACATATTAAATGCCCTCCTAGAGCCCAAATTGAATAAATGGATTTAAATTTGAATTTCAACAATAGCATTCAACCAGTGTCCTGCCTATTCTCAATAACAGTATTGAGATATGAGCAAATATCAGTCTCGTGGACCCCAAACCAAATTAAGTAATTCGATCACAAACTAAGGTAAAAGTGAGAATTAAAGTGGGTTACGAGGCCAAAGAGAGCTCTTAGAAAATTGAGAAGTCTATAGGTAAAACCAATACACTTTAGCTAGGCCTAGGGCGGTCAGATATTAGGGACGGCTATGAAGGGCTGAGCTAAGAAGGGGGAGGCTGGTACTACACTGGCTAGGGCGGACAAGACTGCAGGTTCGCCTCTGATTGCTTCCACGGGTCGTGTTACCAAGCAATCCTTTGATTCAACTGAAGTTGCTAACAAAGGTAAAGTCGACAACTAAGGAAGCCACCGCACTTGTACTATGGTTCGCATAATTATCATAGTGGCCAGCAATGGGTAATAGTCACAGCTTTTCCCAATATCTATTTTTACATTTTGTTATCTGTAGATGGTACACATGGTAGAATTTTATAATTCATTTGACATTATTTTCAAAAAGAACCCAAAACTCCAAACTACCAACATAGCAGTAACTCTGGTCAATTTATGTGTGAATGTCTTAGTATTTACTAGCTTTGCGCCCCGCGGATTCGCCCGCGATTCCCTATTTTACCCCCTTAGGGGCTATATTCTGAAAAACCAGTCATATTCCATGTCTACGTCATAAAGGGACCCTTGGGATTTGCTAAGTAAATTAACGCGGGCTTTTGTTAAGCGCTAGGCCTTAGTCACTAGGGAATCGACATTCCAGCTCTTAACTCCATGCAATAAGTTTGTGTCCTTAGGTGGGAAATTCAGATTTGCGGCGAGTCGGTGTTGGAATAATTGACCACCGCCAATACGAGCCCTAAAAACATTATAAACTTTTAGGAAGCACTTTCATTGTATCTAATGAAACCTCAGAAAACCTAAAAATTCACCAACTGCCTCTTCCAGCACTCAACAGATGCATAATAATTTATTTCCTATTTCAATGTAGAATATTATACAGAGGAAAAGTTTGTAAGTTTGGATGTAATCTTCAGAACTACTGATCCAATTTGAAAAAATATTTTTACGTTAGTTAGTCCGATAGGGAGATATGGGGGTTGAAAACGTAGAAAACCGCGCGAGATTTACAGCTCAGATAACCACTAGTTATGATAACTAGTTGTTTTTTTTATTATATACTGGGTGATTTTGTTACCACTGGCAATACTTGCAAGGGTTGAAGTACTCATCAAAATGAACAACTTTTATTATGAGACTAACTGTGAAACCATGAAAAAATTATCAGCTGTTCATACAAAAGTTCAATACCTACTCGACCAAAATGTATGAAGCAACCATATTATTTTACGCGATATCAGAGTTAGTCCTATAATAAAAGTTGTTCACATTGATGAGTACTTCCACCCCTGCAAATATTGCCAGTGATGACAAAATCACCCTGTATGTATATTTTATCAAAAGTGCCGCGAGTAGCTTCGAGAAAAGGATGGTACGGCTGTGCTGCTCGACTTGGCGGTGGCAATGCCATGCCCCCATGATTTTTATTTTTGTTTTTTTATTAATTATCATGACAAGTATATGCTGTGTAATATTGCGTGCGTGTCACAAATAATAATATTTTATTTCAATGCCTTCTTTTTTCTTTGTCAGAATCCATCACAGTCGTATAAATAGTATAGAAGCTCTTATATGCACACATTAATAACAAACAGACAGATAATCTTGATTTTTATTTATATAGGTATATATATTATTTTTAAGTTATGAGTAATGTAATAAATCTACACTATTATAAGTATGGCTAAGTTTCTAAAAGTTTCTTCTCAATTGAAGGCTGACCACAGAACAAATTGTTTTTATTGTTCTGTGAGGCTAACTACTGAACTGGTTATAACTGTGGTTTGTAACTTCATGAGTTCCTAGGACCTCGAACCTAAACTGAACAAAATACTTAGGTCAAAGTGTCTTACCTAAGTGAATCAAATGTTACGATCCGCTGACAACTGGTTGCCGGTCACATATCTCCGGAGAACTCTTGAGACGATAAGACATAAATATGTGTTGATACATAGCCAAATGGATCCTGAAAATATAATATTTTTGGTCTAACTTTTATTTATAAAAAAAAATATGAAAAAGGGATTAATTTTGAATGAAAAAATTAATTTTAAAAACCTTATCTTAATACTTAATTGTAAAGTATATATATATACCATTTTTACCTTAACATAAACAAATAACAAAATATTTGGTGTAATGTGCAAGTTTAAAATAATCTTTCAGAACATTCCATATCTGATATTACATAATATAGTAAATAAATAATATTTTTTTAATTAAATTAAATTAGTATTTCAATTATATTATAGTGGTTGTACATGGAATTCAAGCCTCACCCTCAAGAGGATCAAGTTTTTTTTTACTTTCCATAGGCTTATGTTTGACCACAATCTCATTATTGTAAGTGATGATGTGGCAAGGTGGTAAGCACACAAAGCCTAGAAGGAACTGGCTCTCAAGTGCAGCTGCCGGAACACACTAATAGGAAGCAGGTGTTTGGCAACAGATTTTCAACTTGACGGTGGTAGCCAGCCAGGCGGGTACTACAAAGTACCCTAACACCATGCTATGGTTTCCTCATAATTTTTTCCTTCACTGAAAGCTCAAACTCATGGTAGGAAATCTAATCTACACTAATATTATAAAGAGGTAAAGTTTGTATGTTTGGATGTAGCAGATAATCTCCAAAACGGTGGGCATAGGCTACTTTTTATCCTGAGAATGCAGGTGAAACGGCAGGGCTAAAGCTAGTGTTACTATAAATAAACAAATTAAATAATGATTAAAAAAATCCAACAAGGAAATTTTCTTTCATTTTTTTGTTGTACGTATATAGGAAATAATACTTATTGAAAATTACAAAAACAGTTGGCTTTCATCAATTGAATAATTTACATTTCAACAGATATTTTAAAAAATTTTTTAGAACCTTTAATCATTTTTATCTCAATAACACAACATGTTTTGACAAAGGTGAATTAAACCGCAGTATTCAAGGAAATGATATAAAGGTCGAAAGTGTGTAATTATAATTATCAAGACATGGTTCAAACCGGAGAAGCGGGATATATTTTATATATAATATACTAGATACAAGGAAACCAAGAGGAGCGGAAACATCTACATTGTATAATTACTTTAGAAATAATAAGTATTATATTAGGCTGGAATCATATAGTAAACATTATAATGTCAATAAAACTGAATATTTCAAAGAATTAATTTCAAACAAGCCTAAAAGTAGAGTATTATGTAAACTTATAAACATTTGTGTAACAACAACTTTCTTACCTATAATTACACAGGAATATTATCCTTACACTAGAGTTAAACTAGAAGAAGCCATGAACGAGAACAATATCGAATAAAGTCTAACTTAACGTAGAAATTGTTAATTATTCTTCAGAAGTAAAATTACTAACAACTGTCAGTTTCAAGGCTGCTATACTATTATTTCACAGTTTTACTGAATCAACCACACTTTATTACTGTTCTATAATATGAATTTAATTCAAAACACTGATGTTATTCTAATGGTAAACAAAAACCTGGAGAAATAACTTCGTAAAATCCTCAAATTTAGGGTTAGAAAGTTAACTTTCGTTCACTTGAAACAAACAAATCACTCACCACAGTCTGTGGGTGATCGATTCCACAGATGATTCAAAGATTTCAGTCACCACAGATTAAACTAAATACTCACTTACCTCACGTGGTCACTTACACATTTTACCCTGTTTACTATACGCTTCCCACCTATTTAAAAAAGGTATAATACATTATAACAATACTCTAGGTATTATCCTCTGAGTAAATATAAAAGTAGCGCGCATATTATCAAGTGAGAACAGTACGCACGGGTGAGAACAACGCAACGCTCCCACCGCAAGCGCTAGTAGTAGTTGTCGAGTACTGGGCTTGTACGTCAGTTGCGAATTCCTCAAGAGTTTATTAATATTTTACCGTCTAAAATGGTCAAATGTGCTGTTCGGTCGTGTAAAAACGATACCAGGAAACATACAAAACAGAAATGTAGTGTCACTTTTCACCGGTATGTCGATTTTTTTATGCATTTTTAAAAATAATATTACGCGTCACGGGGGTGAAGGAGATGCGAGAGGCGGGCATGAATTGACCTCCCGCTTAGGGTTGCCAGGCGTCAGGATAAAGCCGGACACAGTCAGACCAGGGAGGCGATTCTCGCGCTGTAGAGATAAATATCACTTTCGATATTTATCATAAATCATGGCGAATATCTATAAAAATCAATTTTTGGTATTCTCGAGATATCACATTCGATATTTATCTATCGTTAGCGTGCGATATGCAACGAGTGGTCTCTAGCAGTCGTTACGTAAACACTAAATATCATAACTTATGTCATGATAATATATGTATCGATTACGATATTATTATCGAAGGCGCGAGAATCGGCCTCCAGGTTTCACTTCACTTCTTGATTAGATGGCATCAGATGTATTTATTTCACACAATTCCGCCACTGTCAGAGTGTTGTTGGTTGCGTAGGGTTACCAGATAACAGGCATTTTCCTAACATGTCCGGAATTATAGGCATCTGTCAGGAAAACAGTTTTTGAACTGATTTGAAAATATCAGATTTTTTTAAAATAAAATCGGAAAAATATAAGATTTTTTTTTTAATATGTTTTAGACAGTTATATCGCAAGGAAATCAAACAAAATCTCACCAATTAAATTATTTCATCACTAAAGTCAGGAAATTCATTGAAAATTCAGGGATTTTGCCAGGAAAACTTATTTTCCTGCGTGTGCGGACAAATTAGACGGTATCGGGCCTGTTTGAGTTTTGTTAGGCTTTTTAAATTTGACCATTTTTTTTCATTCATTCAATTTTATTGTTGTCCAATAAAAATTTAAGAAGATTTTATGGTTATTGATAAAAAACACCTTATGTTAGTAAGTATAAAAAAATGTCGCGTATACTAAGAGTAAAAAAATAAGGGTGACCGGCCTTTTTACCCAAATGTCTGGCTTAACTGGCTGGTCTGCCCGTCTTTTCAGTTTCCGCGCTGCCCCGCATCGACTAGTGATGTTGCGCAATCGATACTGCAGTCGACAAATATTCTAATAATTCCTAAAAAGTTATGAGCCTATTGAGGACTGTTTTATTTTTATAATTAAATGTTAATAGTATACTTAAAGCGCTCGTGGCGTAACTTGATTAGCCTTTCTTAACCGATCGGCAAAGTTAAGCAACGTCCAGTCACGCCGGTACCTGGATGGGTGACCGCCTAGTGGTATTTTCATTTTGAGAATTTCTATGCTTCGTTGGTCCCGGTTAGTCGTCAAGCTAGGCGGCTTGACAACTCCAACAGTAGGTTGACCACTAGCCTACCTCTACCAATCCGCAGTGGGCACGCGTGACAAAGTGCTTGCTCATTGATGGGTCAGTTGGCGTGATTGGTAAGATACCCTATCTATCACGCCGCAGGTCGTGGGTTCGATTCCCACTCAGGACAAACATTTGTGTGCATGAACATGTCTGTTTGTCCTATGTCTGGGTGTAATTATCTATATATGTATGTATTTACAAAAGAAAAGTAGTATATGTAGTATATCAGTTATCTGGCTTCCATAATACAAGCTCTGCTTACTTGGTGTCAGATGGCCGTGTGTAAGGAATAATGTCCCAGAATATTCCCCTTTCACCATTATTCGTGAAAGGAAGCCTGTGCTCAACAGTGGGTAGATATAGACTGTAATTATTATAATTATTAGTATACTTAAATACACATGAAAGTAATTTATTTGGTTTTAATAACTAATTGTATTGTTCAGTCGGTTTTTTTTTCTATTTTGATCGATAAGTACCCTTCCTTTCCTTTAAGTACCTTACTAGGGCTAAAATTGAATAAATTGATTTGATTTTGATGTTACGTGGAGAAGAAAGTTTGTCAGTTTAATAAACTATACAGATTGTAACCAAACAGGTTAAAATACTTATAACACATTCACTTTCTTTATAGAATTTCATCACACAGACTGACACATGTACCTATTGGTATTTTGTTTTTGTATTATCAATGATTTTTTTTAATTATCAGTGTTTAGACCCGATATCAACATTATAATTAAGTACAAAGCCCCAAAGCATTAAACAAGGTTTCACTTTCAGGTTTCCAAAAGACGGGAATCTAATGAAGAAATGGATTGACGCTCTAAAACAGACTAATTGGGAACCAAACATATGGAGTAAAGTTTGTTCAGTGCATTTTCCGGATTCTAGCATATATGAAACCAAAAACAGTCTACGCAGATTAATAGACTACGCCGTCCCATCGCTTTTTCTAGATCGATCACCATCTCCTGATCCCAATTTAGTGGAAACAGCATCATCTAATTCAGGCATAGTCAAAGACGAGGTTACTTTATCGCTTCCTCAGCAGGATCCATCTGATTCCCTTCAACTGCAAATTGATTCCAACGAAGATATGAATACAAATGCTTGTCCAGTTCATCAAAATGAAGCTTATATAGGCGATACCCTAATAAACGAAAAACTAAAAAAAAAAATTGTTCGATTAGAAGACATTGCAAAACGCCGTCGATTGCGATCCAATGCACTTTACGCAAGTCGTCGGCGCTTAAAAAAGAAAATCGAAAACTTGTCTCAATTATTGGACGACCTAAAGGAACAGAGACGGAAAAGGAAAAGAGAGAATAAAAGTTAAAAGTTACTTCAGCTGTAATAGCTGCATCGTCATTTCATAAATATTAATTGATATAATAATAGAGCAAATACAATTTAATTTCATTTATTTAATATATAGGGTGATTTAGTCACTGGCCATACTTGCAGGGGTTGAAGTACTCGTCAATATGAACAACTTTTATTATGGGATCAACTCTGATATCGCAAAAAGTAAATTGGTTCCTTCATACATTTTGGTCGAATAGGTATTGAACTTTTGTATGGACAGCTGATATTTTTTTGTGATCTCGAGAGTTAGTCCCATCATAAAAGTTGTTCATATTGATGAGTACTTCCACCCCTGCAAGTATGGCCTGTGACTAAAAAATCATCCAGTATATTTATAGATCTCATAATGCGGTGATAAAATTATCCTATGGCGCGCATGTTACCCCTGCTTGCTGGGTACGTTATCAGGAAGTGAAACATTTGTATTTTTGTTTTTGCATCTAGGGTCATTCGAAATGTGTATGCTTTGTGTATGAATGCTTATGTGTTTTTGTATAATTGACGTCTTAATTTTAATATTTTTTTATGATTACATGCGCTTGGCATATTTACCTGGAATAACATTATAGGTGTTAAGTACACAAAGCCTAGAAGGAACTGGCTCTCAAGTAGAGTTGTCGATCTATAGTCGACTATCGATGATTAATCGATAGTCTATTGATAGCCAAACAATCGCAAGATTATCGATAGTATTGATACTATCGATAGCTCAGAACGAAGCAATACTAACGAATGATTATCGATACTATCGATTGTTTTAAACTATCGATAGTTTACCAATTAACAATAGAATTGTTTACAATATCCCGGTTTTAATCTTTAATTATTTTCATATATTTTATTTTAATATTTAGTTTTAGTACCTAGTTAAAATTGTTGTTTTTATGAAATAATAATTATATATTAATACGTGAATTGTAAATATAATAACTTAATAAAAATATCCAGGTCTAATAGTCAATAACCATAACAAAAACGCTAATGAAATACCTAAATAATTTCAAATAGTTTACAAACCACATTTTAATCTCTAGCTCGGTTGCATTTTTGGTAAACTATCGTATAAATAAATAAATATTCTGGGACATACTTACTGGGTGATTTTTTAGTCACTGGCAATACTTATAGGGTGGAAGAACTCATCAAAACGAAAATGAACAACTTTTATTATGGGACTAACTGTGAAATCTTGAAAAAATTATCAGCTGTTCCATACAAAAGTTCAATACCTACTCGACCAAAATGTATGAAGCAACCGTTTTATTTTACGCAATAACGCGCGTAAAGTGCGTGAGACATTCACGCACGCAACGCGGCGCGCAGCGACACTACCATTGTTTACGTCCAGTGTCCACATAAACTTGACCCCTAGTATCGCCAACAGCGCGTTATGCAAGGGCTCAACTTAATTTGGTACTATATTATAGACGACGAAAAAACTACACATCGCTCCCGCATACTGTAATAATAATTATAATCGTTTGCTCTCTGTAGATCTAGATTAAAACGTAGTAATTTAATCCTCTTTGGATACACATGTGCCGCACAATGGACGCCATTTTAACTAAGTAGGATTGTATTTATTAATAATATAATAATAATTTAAATTAACAATTCAGTACTTATGTATGAAATGCAATTCTAAATGCATAGGAAGGCATATTTTGTAGATTTAGTGGCTTTATTGCCGAAATGAAATAAATGGAAATAAGGTGCGCTGCACCGTTCTCTGCTTCCTACATGTGACTGCGATGGAATATGTGTACCTACTAGGGCTGCCATATTTTGGTAAGGTATCATCGGGACGCTTTGGCTGGCTGAAATGGCGAGTAAGAAAAAAAAACAAATTTTAGGGCAAGGCAAGACAAATATTTATTTTCTTATTACATAACTTAGGAATTAGCAGAAGAAGTACTCGGCATGTTATATTTTTCCGAGGACTTAACTTTTTTTAGCAAGGCTATATTGCCTTTAACATAATGGTAAAACTGAATGCATGTCATATTATAGTTTATCTGACACTGTAATATTGACTCCACTGTTTTCGGCAGCAGAGAATTCCTTTCATTAGTCCACTGAGCCGTCATTAAAGAAAACACCCTTTCCACTGTAGCGTTGTGGGCTGGAATTGCAAATAAATACTGGCATAGTTTAAGCATTTGGCACTTTCTTTCGGGATTTTCGGTTTTGTTCAAAAAGTACATCCATTTCTCTTCCAGAGACTTCTTCGACTTCCATTCTTCAGATGCCCGTTCAGACTCCAAAAAGGTTTTCAGATACGTATATTCTTCATAGCATCTGTCACCCAAAATCTCCACACCATGTTCAGTAAGATATAGAATTGTGTCTTCAATCTTCGCCCATTCTGGGATTTCAGTTAGCGTCATCCAATTGAAAATTTCATATTTATTAAATGAAACAGACCACTTTTTCAGATAATCTATTGCTGTATTATAAAACAGTACCGTCTCCTCCTCAAATTTAGAAATCAATATTCCTGTTTCAGGTGTTGGATTTTCCCTTTTAAGTTTATTCAATTCTATTTTAGTTTGCATGCCAATAAACTTGTCAGCTTTTCTTTCAAGCAGTTGTTTTTGTGTTTCATCTAAGATGTTTTTTATTTCAATTATAGATATTTTATTCTTTTCAACACTTCTTACATTTCGTTCGAATAAGCTCAAATTGGACAGCAAAAATAGAAAATAAATTTCACTGACCGGATTTCTAAAGAAATCTGAAATTATTTTAGGTGGCCGATTTTTGTTGTTTTGAATAACCCTAGGAAGATAACTACATGCATGATATTTTTACCTAAAAGATAACCATGACGCATGCGAACATAGATTAAAATTATATTTCTAGTTCTGTTCATATTTTGTATATTATTATGGTATGGCTCCTCCCCACTTGGCTATTTGTATTTTGTGATAGGTATTTGACAGTATATGGCGTATATTTGACGTATAGGCAAATAGGCGATACGACCGTTCACACATGGAGCCAAAAACAAAAAAACAACAAACATTGTTTGCTCTACCATATGTGGCCGGTATATTTGCGTATTTGCCTATTGTCTACTTTGATGTGCCTTGAAAAACGGACAGGCGTGCGGATACGCGTGTTTGTTATTTGCTTATTCGCCAAATAGGCAAATATCCCCGAATATTTGGCTAATAGACCCTCTACACATGGAAGTTATGTTTCAAATACAGCGAATACGCCAAAACAGGCGGACGCCACCTCATAAAACAATTACTGAAGCACCCACTTTTTTTTTTTTGGACTGGAACAGAAAGGTTATGGGTCCAGGGGATCTTCTTCCACCGTTACGCGGACTTTGCGGCGAGCGCTGAGGGCTCTCAACCGCTACTTAAAAACTGAAATAAATTTAGGGCAACGGTAGCCTGAGGGTGCCCCCTGTGGGGCTCGACCTCGGTGAAGCACCCACAGTAAGCCAGCTCGCTTAAATACATACACGTCCGGCACGCACACATTTACACCACACTAAGCCGGCCGCCCGCCATTACGCTCCGAACCACACACACACACACACATTTACGTCACCGCCATTTTGGTGCTTCAATAGTTTCTTAGCGGCCATCTGTCCGCCTTTTTTTCTAGATCCATGACGCCAATACGCATAGCCAAGTGGGAAAGCACCATTACAAAATCGCCTCTTTATTGTACTATTAGCCCTTTTTAAATTCTATTGGGGGGGGTTCCCTGCAAATTCCGGGGGTTTTTCGGTTTTGGAGGGAAGATTCGGGGGGAAAGGTTATTTGGGGGGAAAAATTAAATTGGGAGAAATCTTGGAGGTTTTTAGTACCTCAATCATTCATCCACAAACACAATTCCCATCACTACTCTAGCTAGATGTGTTCTCATTAATCGCTACCTTCTTCCCAAGGCTACAATTTTATTATATTCTATTTGAATTATACTTCAATTCAATCGTTCATTTATTCATTCTGATAATTCAATTCATTCTTTCCTTCCCTATATACAGACTGAATTCCAAGACACGCTAAAATTAATGTGAGCGATCACAATGATTGCGTTTCGATTCAGATGACGCGCAGTTTGAGTGTTGACGGGACACTATATTAGCACAGCATAAAAAACATACAGTGGTCTTTTGCGTTTGAAGTAGTGATGCGACTCGAGCCGTTTTTTACTCGAGTGACTCGAGTGAATTTGTTAAACTCGTATTTGACTCGAGTTCGTTTGCACTCGAGTTACCGAGTTAACTCGGAGAGCCGAGTAGATTTGCAATTTAAAGTCACTTTTACATGGCAAATTAATTAGTCGTAAGAAATCATTTTATTCTTCTTTGTTGGTTTATGACCTAAATAAGGTAAATAATATTTTGTATTTTATTTCATTTAAGCAAATATTACTAATTTAATAAAGGTATTATGGATGAGCAAGGTGGTAGACACCGTCATTGAAAAGGGAAGATCTACCGCCAGGCTGGGTCATAGTGCCTGGGGACCGCAGTCCAACTGTAGATAAGTTAAAACTGCTTTGGGGGTATTTTCAAAAAGTTTTCGGAGAGATTTCGAAAAAAGGTGGGGGGAAATTCACATGGTCATCTGACAACATTGAAATTCTGACAACCTGAGTTGGCAACACACAAACGACGTTTTCTTTTCGTTCGAGCCAACTCATCGGTCTTTTTGACGCGGAATATGTTTGTTTTCAGCTCTTAAAAGTTATGAATTGTGACTTAATTATTGAGCTATAGATATTAGAATTAACTAAGAACATGGAGGTTCATTATCTCGTATTCCTCTTGACCGTTTTATGGCATGGGACAGAAGGTATTATGTGGAGTCTGGCGCCGAACACTCAGAAGTGTTTGAAGGAGGAGTTACACGCCAACGTCCTCGTGGCTGGAGAATACGAAGTATCAGAAGCTCCTGGTCAAAGAGTCGACTATGTTGTAAGTACAAATTTTATCCTATTGTCTATATCCACTATGTAACCTATATGAGTCAATGATGTTAGCTACAATTACGAGTCCATACTTATCTTACTACTTATATAGTTTGCCGTCTAATTATATCCCTCATCTATCAGAACCCCTTCCTAATGTTACTCTCTGATCATAACATCAGTTGAATCCTATTTGATCCAGTCCAGTCAAATTTAAAGAGTATATTTTCAGAAAATCAATGTCTGTTTATTTTCATTTATGCAAGATGGACTTGAAATTCTTTCTATTTATCTGGTAAAGGTCCATCATCCATTCATCAGAAATGAGATGCAAAAAGCAGAATTTTTTGATTTTGTTAAATTTCCTTACAGATCCGAGACTCAAAAAGTCATATATTGTCCCAAAGGGACTCAATAACAAAGGGGAAGTTCACATTTGTTACTGAAACTTACGATACATTTGAAGTTTGTTTCATTTCCAAAGTGCCACAAGGTAAGTGTACCCAAATTGTATGTATTTTATGTCACCAATAATTTATATTATATGTAATGATACAATGAAAAATTTAACTGAAATATACTATTAGCTTCTGCCCAGCAGTTTTACCCATGTCCCTGAGGATCTTATGTTTTCCTGGGATAAAAAGTAACCTATACTTATAGGCTTCCTTGATAAATGGGCTATCCATCAATATATATATCATCTAGATATCAATTTTTCAATTCAAACCAGTAGTGAGATTAAGAGTGTTCAAACAAACAAACTCTTCAGCTTTATAATATTAGTATAGATTGTATGCCATTCGATTTGCATCAACAAAGTTACAATAGAATCAAACTTATTAGTAAAAAAAATGGCATTCATGTTAATTAATTTTGTGAATAATTTGTTTACCTAATTAACTGCATTAATTACTATGAGAATAGGTTGCTCAGTCTTCCTTCCTATACCAATTATATAATTGCTATATACCCTACTAGGGTAAATGTTTATTATATTGTAATAGTTCATGTTCATACCAAAAATGGTGGAAAACATTTTAAACACCTGCATACCCAATAAGAGACAGGTGTGTGTAGTCCTTACCGTAACTGGGCCTGTACGATAGTAAATGGTCTTAGGCCACCATGATGGATGACTGGGGCATCATTGTGCAAATGTATGTTATGTGTTGATGATGATATTTTAAGAAAAGAATGTCCATAGGAACATTTTGCTAAAAAAAAAAACAAATTAATACTTTTGTTGTGTGTGTTACAATAATAAGGCTTTTAGTTTTATTATAGTTGTAAATATGATGTGTTAACGCTAATAATCAGTTTAATTTTAGAACGCCGTGGAGTCTTCCAAGATGTGACCCTTGATATTAAAATTGGAATAGAGGCTAAAAACTATGAAGGTGTAAGTATACTCTACTGTTACTTAACAATCTTTTTGAAATATTTTTTTTTTTGATCAAAAGGTTGACAAGCATGCAGACTGTCCATCTTATGAACTTGTTCATTTAAAAAGTACCTATTCTTTGTTGAAAATCTATGCTCTGCAAAAGGAATGTTCCCGTTACATATTATATCACTATTTTTGTTTCAATTTAAATTGCTTCATATATGTATAATAAAGAACATTTTTATTAATTTAATACTTGATTGCTCTAAATATGCTGATCTTTCTTTTATCGGTGGGCCTATGACACACTGCTGTCTGCCAGAACTCTTGGGTAATAATGTGTGCCTCAAATACACTAACTTTTGATGTGTATCCATTCTAAAACGGCATGATTTTTTAGGTTACATTACGCAATAGTGTGTTAATACCATTATGTTTTTAGTTTTCTATCATATATAACTAGAAAAAAAATAAGAAACAGAATAGTAATTCAAATAAAGAATGATTATACAGGTGTTGTATTGTATTGCCGCCATATTTACGGAGGTTGATATGTAACTTTAAAATAGAACACGAATTAATAAAAAAAACCAATCGTAAAATTACCTATTTATTTTTAATGTTTCGTACAAAAATAAAACGCCACGACTTCACGTATATTCGTATGTAAACTCTTTGGATGAATCGAAATACTAATATTAAATTATTATTTTTTTAAACTAAAAGTAATACCTCTGCATGCATGCTCTTATTTGTTTTGTGAATGCTTTAATAACACACTCAAGAATATTATATTTTTCATGTCAGTAGGTTGAGAAGCAGGCAGATGGTCAACCTGCTGGTAAGTGGTACCGCCACCTTTGGTCATTTTTAGAACTGTGTCATAAGATGAATCTTTCAAACATAAGGCAATGAGCGTCATATGTGATTAATTAATCAAGTTTTCTTGTTCTATAATGTATAATCCATGTACAGATTGGTGAAGCGGCTAAATTGAAGCCAATGGAGTTGGAACTGAAGAGGTTAGAGGATTTGTCGGAGGCCATTGTCCAAGACTTCACACTTATGAGGAAACGTGAGGAGGAGATGAGAGACACTAATGGTATTTAATATTTTCCATGTTTTTTTTTTATATTTCAGAACGGTGAGAATTAGGCAGGCGGTCTACCTGATGGTAAGTGGCTACCTTTGCCTATAAGCAATACCAGGGGGATTGCTTATGTGTTGCCAACCTCTATAAAGCCTGGAAGATAACTGGCTATATAACAGAATGCACCAGTAGGTGCTTGGTGGCGGATTTCAGACTTGAGGGTGCCATATTCCATTGCTGAGCGGCCGCAAGAATTTCATGAAAATTTTAATTAAAAAAATATATATATTCCCAAATATCCATACAAAATTAACCTCAACAACTCATAACAGTTTCTATAATCATTCTGTTTCAGAGTCGACCAACAACCGAGTACTATTCTTCAGTATATTTTCCATGGTATGTCTCATGGGTCTCGCCACGTGGCAGGTTCTATACCTTCGTCGGTACTTCAAGGCCAAAAAACTCATTGAATAGCACATTAAATTATTTGTACCACCGCGGCTAAAGTCACTTGCGTTTGTAGTATGTTGTATTTGAAATTTTTTTTGGCGGCAACTGACCTTGGGTGTGTCACAGAACAAAATAGTAAAGCAGTGAGTCGGGTCGACTTTGCGCCATTTTGTTTGTCATTTATCAGTGTTGCCTGTATGTAAAAATAAAACCAGGGCTATAATTGAATTTTTAACACATTTTTCAATCCATTTGAATTAACAGTAGATTATATGCCTTATTACCAAACAATAAGTTCCATTTCGGATGGCGTTGCGTGTTTTTATAATGTTGATATAGGGCATATTCCCCCATATTCAGACCCATTCGGTTGCCATTCCGATCGGAAAGGACGATTTTATTTTGTTAAATTTAGGCTGATGCTGTGTTAGTCGCAATATTCATTTGCCACGATCGTGTACCGATCGACTGCCTTATTCCAAATGGAAGTCTGAAATGAGAAAATAGGAGCCATCCTATTCAGTAGACTATTCAATCAGTTCGTCTACCGAATCGGGACCGCAACCGAGCAGGTCTGAATAAGAGGGATTGTCCACTGTTCTATCAAAGCGATCTCGAAGGGAGTTAGATAATAAAGGTGCAGTTTTGTTGTACAATAGTAACATGATAAAAAATATATTTGTGATACATTAAAAAATTAGAACTTTTGTTTATCATTTGGCAACAGTGATCTCAGTTAAGTATCACACTGTCCATCAAGTCACTTTAACCGCGACATTAGATCTTTTATTATACATTATAATAAATTAATAAGTTTTTTGGAATACATACTTAATACAGATTTCTTATTTAAATGATTTTGTTGTAAATTATTACGTTCTTGTCAGATACGAATGTAAAATAAAATATATTTAAAATACCTCGAGTTTTATTATTCAATCTAAAAGCACGGCAGTGTGCTAGCCAAGTTCTCTTAAAATATCTCCGTTTATATCTAGTAAAATAAATAGGTATATCTCAGATAAAAATGTTGTCTGAGATATAAACCTACTGGGGGATGTAAATAAAATCAACAAATTTTGGTAACTTATTTTTAATCTCGTAAAAATTGATTTATTCAAATGAAACAGACATCTACAGATGGGCAATAGAAATATCACTCGTTATTGTGAACTGCTGTTTAGATACAGTAAATATAAGGCCTCTCTCACACAAGCATTTGCCGAGGGTGCGTGTTCCTCAAAAGTATGGCGCGGTACTCACATAGTGTGTGCTGTAAGTGATCCGAGAAACGCTCAGCAAACCCTTAAGCTTTATGAATGTGAAATTAATATTTTCATCAATTTTTTGTCAAATATCAATTTAATTCTAGGTACATACATATTTTTTATATGTACCTTTTTTTTGTCATGAAGATAACTGAATTGAAAAAAAGCTTATACCAAAACATTTTGTATCATATACCTACATTTTATATTATTATAAATGGATACAAATAAATTTACTGTACATCCATAATATTTTAGAAAATTGTTCATAAATAATATAATGCAAGGAGTCTAAACAACTTTTACATATCCATTTTTGTGATTGGAACATGTACCCATAATTACACGTACATTAAATAATCTACAAAAGACTACATTGGTCGACACCAGGAAAATAATTGTGACTATGTTGTTAAAAAAACTGTTTTTTTTCAACGAAAGGTACGTTCTATCGCAACAACTTATTATGTGTAACATCTGCTAGGTAGCGACGATAATAAAATAATATCCAAAATTGGATTGGACGCAAATTTAAACTATTATAATATTTTTTTACCAATAGATACCTAATATTTGATAAATTAAAAAAAATGCTAAATAAATTCATAGATGGAATGTGTTGTTGTATAAAAATGGAGATTTAAATTTTACTAATCTGGTATATAGAATCTGATAAACATATACAAAAGGAAAACAAAAGCATAATATAAAAATCTATACAAGAAGCTAATAAATACATGAGACTTTTAAATATTATTAATACTCCGAATAAGGCGACACTATTATATAAAAATCATATGTATACATGAATTATTATGATGGATAAAAAAATTATAACTTTTCTCTCGTAAAAAAATCATAAAAAATCGGAACTTGCAAGTATCCAAGCAAAAACATAATTGCACCAATTTATTTAAAAAGGAATTGAATTAAATTACATTACTTATATACAACAAACGTGTCCACCATGTGGGCAACTGTACATTTGTGATAAATCATTAGGATCAAAGCGGTGAATAATCCAGTTGTACCGTTAGATGTTTCACACCGGCTTCACGGAAAATCCTAGCCGCTTGCTCCGTCACATACCTAGGGTCTACTTCTCTAGCCACTTCTAACTTTATAGCACCAACGTGGACATCACTGCACAGGGTCCAGAAGTGCGGCTCTTGCACCGCATGGACGCCCGCTAGACCTACTACCCTGGTGTATAAATTAGGTAGCGCTCTCTCTATAGATACAGGAGTCCGTTGCATTAAAACACCAATAGAATCTCGTATAAGAGGCAGTACACTACCGGCTATAAGTAAAGCTATAGCCATAGAGCAGATAGGGTCTGCTCTCATCCAGCCGAACATTCTCATTAAAATGGCTGAAATGATGACACCAACTGATCCTAGAGTGTCTGCTAGAACGTGTAAGAAGACACCCCGCATGATAGCGGACCCCGCTCCGGTAGGGGCTTCGATCTCGTCGTGTGAGTGGCCGTGGGAGTTGTGTGAGTGGCCGTGTCCGCCACCACCCCCGCCGTGGGAGTGGCCGTGACCACCGTGCCCGTGCCCATGACCGTGGTGGAAGGCGTATATGCCCACCATGTTGACGCAGAACCCGAGTATTGACACGAGGAGTAGACGCTCATGTTTCACCTGCAATATTAAGGTTTGTTGATATGGGTATGGAGAAAGCAAAAGATAAAGCAGATTTGTACAGTAAACTAGAATAATAAATGTGTAAATACAATAGGTACTTATGTGTGGCTAAAAATAATGTGCTAAGATATAATCTACTGTTCTTAAACGATCAATTAGTTATTCTGCCTATAAAATTGATTAGTAGAGTACATTTAAAAAGCAACACGTGGTGTATAGTCAAGGGATACTAAGATAAAAAATGTTGTAAGAAAAAGGCACGTAACACGCGTTTTCTGATTACATGCTTGTAGATATTGCTACTGACTCGAAATACATTATGATATATATACGTCTCTAGAATAATTGTTATTTCTTTCTTAGAATTTATTATCTTATATGGACATACAAAAACATGCACATTTAGAGGTAACTACATCATTTGCTGAAGTAGTTTCGATCAAGAACAAGGGCCGACTGATTCATTTATTGATGCCTTTGCCACTGCTCTTAGAATTGGAACCACGAAAGGATATTATTATGTTCCTTTCGTATTGCAAGTGTGTACTGAGCTATCAGAATTTCTCCCACCATCATTTTTTTAAATAGAAATCAGGATTACGCATTTCAGCGTTTTTTATTATCATAATTTAGGTAAGTTTCCTCGGGAACGCAGGCAAGAACTACTACCATTCATAATAACATTCTATAAGATTAAATTGTATTATGAAGGAACTTTTTCTCAAGTATTCATTTTCTATCAACATTGAAAACTATTTGACCTATTTGGACCGCTGCCGCAACATCACGGTTGTTTAGCGGACAATATCGCTAGATATGAAGACAATAAATACGTGATATCTCGCCATAACAGTTCTGTAACTCTTACGCAATGGAATTTCAACGCTATTACAATCTTATTTAATGTTGAAAGTTCTTTGATTCAATAGTTTTATTGAGTGATAGCATAATTGAAAAAGTATTTAACATACAATTTTATTGATTAACTTTCGAAAGATTTTCCAATTCAATGATTATTGGCTACTAAACTAAATCTTATTGGCGCTACATTTCCGTAGTTTTTTAAGAAGCGTGCGGAATGGATTAAACGATGAACGAAAAATATTGACAACTTAATATCAATAACGATAAGGTTTAAATTACTGTACTTTAAAGTAAAGTACGGCAAACAAACAAAGTAGGTCAATACAATTTGTATGAACTTAAAATTGGCTAAGTTCAAGTAGCAAGTGGTTTGTTGGGCAAAGTAATTTCAAAGGAGTTTTTAAATATAACAATAGGTACAGTCAGCGTCAAAAGTAGTTTGGCACAAACTGTCAAGAGAATTTCAATAGATTATTATGAAAGGGTACTAAAGTGCCAATCTACTTTTGAAGCTAACTGTACATGTAGTAGAGGTGTAATGGTTTTTTTTATACACATGGAGCCTGTAATACTTTTTCGAACTAAATTTTTAGCCTATATCAAATATTGTTGAACCGTAAAATAAAAAAATAAAAAACATTGCTGTTACAACAAACTCATTGGTCACACTGATAATGTAACAAAGTAATTGGAGAAAATTGTAACAGGTTAAACAATTTTCAACTTTAATGCAATAGACATTACACTTATGTAATACCTTATCAATAAAGTTTATGCAGAATAGAAAACAAAAAATTATGTACCTAATTGGTTAATAAAAATAATATTGTTCAAGATTTATGTCAGAAATTCAATAAGATTGAATGAGGTTATGTTAGTGTAGTTGTATTTTTTTTCTTTAATTTAAGTCCTCATTCTTTAAAAGACAAACTGAATCAAAAAATTATCTAATTTAAGTATAGAAAGAAATAATGCTATAGTAAGTACATGGTAATAAGTAATGTAAACAAATACTTAATTTTATTAGTAATTGTATTCAATCAGCATTATATGTGAGTACTGAAGTTTATGCAATCTAAAATCTTTATGTACTACTCTTATCACTCTCAAGTTCAGATAAGTAAATGTTTTAATTTAATCTTCATATAAGATAAAATAATGTGTAATATTATTGATTGACAATTAACCAAGGAACTTGGCGATTTTTTAACTAAACTTTTATGTGTGTTTAATTTTGCTGACGAATAATGGCAGCTATAATTTTTTGTAAAGTGCATTATTTTTTTAACTTACAGTATTTTCTTTGCACTGAAATTCTAATAAATAATTTTTTAAGGAAAAAATTGTCACCGCTGATTAAGTTAGTTATAATTAATTAGTGATAAAACCGGTCCTATTGTAGATCATTAGGGGAGGCCTATGTCCAGCAGTGGACGTCTTGCGGCTGAGATGATGATGAAATATCAAAAGATTGAATGGTTGAATTCTTATTAGATGCTATAATATTGAGGTAATTTTAGTGTAAACCTCCTTAGATATAGAATACTAGCTTTCCACCCCACTGTCCCCTATTTTACCCCCTTAGGGGTTGAATTTTAAAACCCTTCCTTAGTGGATATATTATATGAAACCTGTGTGCAAAATATCAGACATTCAGTTTCTCTATTTATAAACATAATAATAAAGAGATTCTATAACAATAATCTGCTACATCACCATTTTCTTTCCCACCCACAACTTTTTTTCGTTTCGTTTTACTGCACTCTCACCATCGTAAGTGATGATGTGGTAAAAGGTGATAAGCATACAAAGCCTAGAACAGTACAACATAACGGGTTTTTAATTTGAGGCTGCCAGATGGGTACTACAAAGTATCCTACTACCATGTGATTTAACCCCCTGGCTCACAAATGGGATGCACATCTCAAAACTACATATAAAAAATAGAATTCTAGGAATCGCAACTCAAATAGTTGATTAATACTATAGTAAAAAGGTTACCTCCGGTGGCTCAATAGCTCTCTCCACAGCCTCGCTCATGATGAAAAATGCAATAAACAATAAAAACAATCCATTCACAAATCCGGCAACCACTTCAGCACGTGCATAACCATATGAATAACGTTCATTTGCACGCCATTTAGATATCAGTGATGCAGCCAGGCCAGCCACCAAGCCTGTGCAGTCAAAGAACATGTGGAATGCATCTGAAATTAGACCTGTAACAAAAACCAAAATAGTGATGAAAAAATTACCTTGTTGAAATCATTGTCTGGATGAGGATGTTGTATTATTATGAAGATGTTTCATAGATTTCACAGACAATTTTTACGGGTTTTAAATGTATGTGAATACAGACAGATCCAGCAAAAAGGACGGACTTATATACTGTTACAATGCCTGGGAAGTGAAATTTAAAAGTATGTGAAGGCCATCATTCTATACTGTGAACAATTTCTTGCGTACCCTAAATTAAAGTGGGAGAAGCTGTTGTTCAGTTGATAATGAATATTAGAATAAATCCATTATTTTAAGTCTATCTAATTCTATATCTATTTAATTAGTGTGAGAATAATAACAACTTACCTAAACTGTTTGTCCATACTCCATAGAAAAGTTCAACAAACGCGAAAGATAAGTTAAGTATGAGAAAGAGAAATAAATTCCTAGAATTTTTGTCTGAATATATTAGTCTCAACCAATTTTGGAACTTCTCGCGAACCCCACCGAGAGGCCCGCGGGTAATACGAGTGTCCTTCTGTGTAAGCGGTAGCATCGTATCTCCTGTATTCTCCGACGTTCCACTTCACGTCATTTCAGTCTTATTCATACAAATATCACGAAACTAAACACAAGAAACACTGCATACGTGTACTACACTACACAGGCGGTTTCTAACCTCTGATAGTAACTTTTGTGACTAGGTTAGAAGGTTTTAAATTGAGTAATAGAAGGTTTATGGTTGTTAGATTCGTTAGGAAAACGATTTCCCCATACTTTAATTACGATTTCATAAATATGATCAAGTTTTCATCGCGCCTGAAGAAATGGAAACTCGTTAAATGTCAAACTCTCACCCACCACAGTATTGCCGGCAGTCAAATACCGTTTTTGACTGCGAATCGTGAAAATATCTCTAATCGGAAATCAAATGGAAAAACTGACGTCTGACGTTGCGTCACACACAATGATAGATTCTGATAATATACTAATACAAAGACTAAGAAAACATACAATGGTCGGTCACACAGTACGTTACTTATATCAATCTTCTTGGTTGCGTTCAGTAACTACGCCGTGTGATCGCCCGACGATTATCATAGCGTTCAGCAAAGAGTAGTTATAGTAGTGATTATAATACTCTTTAATTTAGTTGGATAATTGTCGGGCGATCACACGGCGTAGTTACCGAACGCAGCACTTGGCATAAAATTTAAAGGTAGGAATACCATAATCGTTTTAATAGGGCATAGGCAATAAAGGCTTTAATTATCTTATATGAAAGAATAAATATGATGTTTTTGTAGACATGATTGAAGTCCGAAATAATCTTTCACAAAAATCCACATTATTCCACATAATCCTGAAAATCACCTGAATCAGTTGAAATGATCTACAGCGGCAACACTGATTAAACAAAATGTCAAAAAATTACAATAATTAATGCTGCCAGTTGCTAATTCTTAGTATCCCTTAGTAGCCTGTTGTGGCCAGATAATGGCCACATTAGACCACTCAATCGGTTCGTCCACGGCTGGTAGTCTCCATACATCAAATCCTCGCCATACGTTTATTGATTATCTGTGGGCAAACTATTGCAAATGACAGTTTCCCTCCCCTCTTCCTTCATACTTCTTTCCTGCGTCGCCAGAGAATCGACACCATGTTTGTTTATATGTCAAAGCCATAAAGACAAGTGCCTTACAGTTTCAAAGTTGGTCGAGTGAAGTTTTGCGTTGATTTATTTCCGTAGCTTATCCTCTCAATTTTGTTCTTGTAATAAGATTGCGGTTTGCAAAATGTACAACAAGTGTTGTATTGTAAATTGTGCTAGCAGGCGAAAGGACGCTAATTTATATCGTTTTCCAAAGAATGAGATAGGACTCCAGAAGTGGTTACAGTGTATCAAATGTGAGAGATTGCGAAGCTTATGTGTAGAGGATCTTCGCAAGCACTGCGTGTGTCAAAGGCATTTTGAACAAAGGTTCATTGCTTCGACACGTATGAGGCCTTATTTGTGTTGGTGCCTACCCAACATTGTTTACTGAGAGCGAGATTAGCAGTGGCATTCCTCATACTACTCTCACAGACGATACTGGTAAGTACTATTTTACCAAATATATTTTAACAATCATAAAATAATGAATATTATAATGTGCTGGCTGGCAGTTCTCTACGGTTTCATCCACGGTTTCATATTGTATAGAAAAAATATTTCAAAAAGCACTGTACTGTGCACTACCTCAACTGTTCACTACGGTTTCATCAACGGTTTCATATTGTGTAGAAAAAAAAAACAAAAAGCACCATTCTGTGCTGTGCACTACTTCAACCGTTTATTTTAATTAAATTGTAAAATATTTTCAGATAAAACACTTTATGAGCATGGTTATGCTAAAAAAAGACTACATGAAGATCACACCTATTGCAAAATTGAGGTTGAAAAGAAACGTGCAAGGACTGAAACTGGTAATTTCCTACTTTACTGATTATGTTTTATATATTGTTCCCTAGAATCCATCTGTTTTTTAAGGATCTTCGTAAAATGAAAATGTTTTGTCAATATACCTAATATATTGTATCACAAGCTTAATTGTAAAAAAAAAAAAATGAAAAAATTATATTTGATTTCCAGGAATTGATGCTACTCCAGATGTTCTTTTTGATAGGCAAAATAGTGAGGGCATAGAATCACTTTCCATTTTGGATCATGTAAACAATACCATAAAACAGCCAATTCCAAAAGGTGAGGTTAATAATAATTATATAAGTACTTATTATTTTTTAAGTTATAGGTAAATCTTGCTTTAGGTATATGCTTTTCAGCAGGTAATTGAAATGAAATAATTTAAATTTTCAGAAACTGATGTCACACCATCTTCTTTAGCCTTGCCAAACATTGAAGGCTTCACTTCACCTTCCACTTCAGGCCATGGAAATAATACCATAGTAAAATCACTAAGAGGTAATTCAAATTCTATGAGTATACTTATTATCTTATCTTAAAATTAAAACACCACAAAATTAAGTAGGTACTATTATTAATATGCGGAACCATCTGTGTGAGAGACTCGTACTTATAGTTGTTTTTGTTACATAAGATTTTTTTTTAATTTCAGAACGTTGTTCTATGCCTAAGGTGTTAGTCGGAAGAAGGCACCGGCGTGTAATTTTAAAGAAACAGTCACTGACACCTAATTGCAGGAAACTTTACAATGAGTTTGTTAAATCCCGGAAGCAGTTGGAATTTAGTCATAGAGCACAAAGAGCCTTAAAGTTTTCAAAAGAAAGATGCTTCAACAAACTCACTGAAAAAATGAATCCATTGGCCAGAAAAATAATGTGGATGCAAATAAAACAATGCACTAAAAAAGCCAACGGAAGACGTTTTTCGAATGAAGAAAAACTTATAGCACTTTCAATAATGAAGCAAAGTCCAAAATGCTATCGATTTCTGCATAAAATATTCATATTGCCCTCTAAATACACCCTGAATAAAATGATTGCGGGCTTAAATATCGAGGCAGGCATAAATTCTCAAGTATTTGAAGCAGTAAAACAGGAGGTAATAATTTCATTAATTTGAATTTAAAAAATTTGTCAACCATCTTTTAAAAAAACTTTTTATAAAATAACTAATACATTGAATAATTATTTTTCTAAAAAATTATAGGTTATAACATTTGCATTTAATTTTATTACTTAATATTGCTTTCAGGTTACCACATGGACAGAAAACAAAAGATTTTGTTCCATTCTTTTTGATGAGGTAGCTCTTGAATCTGCATTAACCTATGAAAAAAGCAAAGATACTATAAATGGGTTTGTAGAACTATCTGAAAAAACTAATGACTTTGCTAAGAGCAATCTATAAATGGCAGCAGCCTTTGGCCTACAATTTTTGGCATATGCTAAGCATCATACACGATCCACCTCACCTTATAAAGGGGTTGAGAAATAATTTTTTAACCAAAGACATAAAATATGAAAATAAAATTTCCAAATGGAACGACATCGTGGAAGTATACAAAACTGACTGCAATCATGCTCAGATGAGATTGCTACATAAACTGAATGACGAACACGTAATTCCAGAAAAAATTAAAAAAATGAAGGTAATTAAGATAAAAAATTTATACCATATCTTCCAGACTACTTTAAAATTTTAATGCTTATAAGCTGACTGATTGTATATTAAAGAGAATGTTATTTTATTGCAGGTAAAAAATTGTGCAAGAGTGCTAAGTAAAACGGTCTCAGCTACCTTGTCCTACACTGCTCAGTTTTGTATGTTCCATTTTATCAAAATTACATTTTTAATCTAATATTTGTTTATGTGTAATATGAAATACTCAGATACTACTTTTTGTTGTAGCTCAATATGCTGATGGTACTCCAGTAAGTACAACATTGAAGAATACGGCAGAAATGGTATCTTTTTTTGATGATCTCTTTGATTCCGCGAATGGAGCAAGTCTTAATGGTAAAAAAAACAAAGGAAAAGCTCTGAGACAAGCTGTGACAGGAAGTTCGGCACACCACAAATTTTGGAATGAAGCCTTAAGAAAACTTAGTAATATTAAATTTGTTGATAAGTTAACTAAAAAAGAAACTGTTGTACCCTCTCTTAAAAACTGGATAACCACAATCAAAAGTTTTCAAAGTTTGTGGCAATTCTTCAAGAAAAAGAATATTAAAATTATGAGGAAAACTTTTTTATAATTTTAGAAATAATGATCCGAATTGCCACACCTTTAAAAACACCTTTAAATCACTGTTAATCACTAGATTTATTCAATTTCATTCTGAAAGCTATAATTGTGAAGAGGATTCAGGTGAACAGTTGGTAAAATTAAAAGCCTTATTTGAAACCACTCAAAATGACAGAATTATTTCAAATAATGTCAGCTCATCTGAATCCTTTGGCTTTCATAATTTTGTTCTTGAAAGTATTCCAACAACAGCAATCCGAGAAAGGCTAAATGTTCACTCACGTGCCTATACCACAGGGTGGGTCGTAAGAAAAATAATGTCTAAAAACAATTGTCCACAATGCGAAGATAACTTGACATGTCATGAAATTACTTTTGAAAGAAATTCAGCTTATAATTGGATATCGTTTAGGGAATTTAAAAGTGTAAAAGAAAAGAAATTGACCTACCCATCTGAAAAGGCTGTGAGATGTTTCGGAAATATCACTCGGGAAGCAAACGACTACTTGGAAACAAAGCCTCAACAGATAGGTATTCTAAAAGAAATAAAAAATATAATTAAAGCCAAGTATTCGTTTGACTTCCTGGATTGTGCACTACACAAGGAAGCTGTATTAGAATGCTTTCTTGAATTAACTTCGATTAACAGTATTTAATTGGTGTAATATAATTAATAAAATAATAAAGGGAACTGATGTGTTTAGGTTGAAAGATAAAAGTTTGCCTCCTATGCAACAAAAGGCTTATGATAAATATAAAACCAAATTAAAAAATAAATGGATAAATAAATAGCACCAAGGTATTTTATTACTCCGACTCCTATTTTACAAACCCAAGTAAAAAAAAATAGAAAATATTAATTAGGTTGAAACGCTAAAATTTACGAAGGCAAAAAGACTTGTGTCCTTGGGCTTGTTATGTACTATTACATAAAGCTACCAAAAAAAAAAAAAAAACTGTCATATTCATTAGTGTCACTTTACGTAGAGCGATATTTTTACTCTGCGAGTGCCCCGTCTGATGCGTAGCATCTCTACTAAGTCTGTGGGTTCGTCTATCCGATCGCGAACGCAACCGAGCAGGTCTGAATAAGGGAGATAAAAGAAAATAATCAAGGCTGTGACTGTTAAGTTGACTCGCGATTCCTGGAATTATATTTTTTTGTAGGTAGTTTTGGGACGCGTGTCCCATTCGCGAGCCAAGCGATTGTAAATTAATGCATGGTTTTTTCATGGCGGTGATGATCGTTCTAAGCAAGCTGATATTATTGTGAGTGAACTTCTAATGAGTTCATAGAAGGTATACATATAAATATTTCAGAACCTTGTTGCCACGTACCGCAGTAATCCATAGAGATTGCCAACGAGAATATATAAAAAAGTTAGCTCTACACATTTACTATTTACAAAACAACGACATAGAATTTTTTGTTTATTTTCTTAATTATTCTTAGTTAAAAAATCTTTTAAACAAAATAATAATTATGATAGATTATAATGAAAACACCTTTTTACGAATTTTACCTTCTCTATGTATCTCTATGGTATGGTGGTCTTCGAGTTTGAATGTATCAAACAAAACACATCTCGAGATTTCATTGGATAATGATTGTACCACAAATAATTTTCACCAATAGACACTTGGATACCGATAATAAGTTCGTAAACGAAAAAGCATTTTTGATGAGTCATAGACTTTCAAATGACACTCGTTTCCGGAAAGGTATTGCATGTAGTCTATGAAAATTGGTTTATATTGCTTATGATTTTGAATAAATTTTACAAAAATAATTAATAATTTGAGTTTTAAGTTCTATAAAAATTAATATTCTATATACACAAGTTAGAAAATATTAATAATATTTTTATTCTCAATATTATTAAATTCTTTTTCTTTATATATTTTTTTGCCGCCAACTATTCAAATTGATTCCACCGGAAATTCGTCTATAGATGCGTTTGTTTCCGAAAAGTGAACGTTTCACGAGTCAACAGCAACGTCTTTCGATAAGTTCTAGGCGCTGTGCGACATTTTTCCTTCTTTTATCCGTCATCCAATGTTTTGTGTGATGAAATAACACGTTGATTAGCGCTTATTTTCGATATTAGTGTTCATAGTCGTAATTAGGTAATCGCTAGATTACGATATAAGCTAATATGGGCGACGAAAGCCACCCCAAAACTCTCTACGTCGGTAATTTGGACGCGAGTGTTACAGAAGTATTCATATGCACGTTGTTCGGACAAATAGGCGAAGTAAAAGGCTGTAAGATAATTCGCGAGCCCGGCAACGATCCTTATGCGTTTCTCGAGTTCACAAATCACACGGCAGCGGCTACAGCGCTGGCCGCCATGAACAAGCGAGTAGTACTAGACAAGGAAATGAAGGTTAACTGGGCTACGAGTCCTGGTAATCAACCGAAGACGGATACTAGCAACCATCATCACATATTTGTGGGTGACTTGTCACCAGAGATCGAGACTCACATATTGCGCGAGGCGTTCGCACCGTTCGGTGAGATTTCGAACTGTCGAATAGTCCGCGACCCACAAACGCTCAAATCTAAAGGATACGCATTCGTGTCTTTCGTGAAGAAAGCCGACGCGGAGGCCGCCATCCAGGCGATGAACGGGCAGTGGCTAGGCTCGCGCTCCATACGCACGAACTGGTCTACGCGTAAGCCTCCGACCAACAGGCCGAACGAGGGCGCGCCGAGCAGCAAGCGAGCAAAACAGCCCACATTTGACGAGGTGTACAATCAGAGCTCACCAACAAACACAACCGTCTACTGCGGTGGCTTCACTAGCAATGTAATCACTGAGGAGTTGATGCAGAACACATTCTCACAATTTGGTCAAATACAAGACATTCGAGTGTTCAGGGATAAAGGCTATGCCTTCATTAGGTTTACTACTAAAGAGGCGGCAGCGCATGCAATTGAAGCAACACACAATACAGAAATTAGTGGACATACAGTCA
Source organism: Tetheella fluctuosa (assembly GCA_951216915.1). Taxonomy (NCBI): domain Eukaryota; kingdom Metazoa; phylum Arthropoda; class Insecta; order Lepidoptera; family Drepanidae; genus Tetheella; species Tetheella fluctuosa. The sequence goes on along the minus strand of OX578231.1, from coordinate 9,127,407 downwards.
AATGTTTCTGGGGAAAAGAAAATGGAGGTGGTGACAATCAGGTTTGTATTATTGTAACTAATATTTCTTTTCAGCAGAGAAAATCAATGGGATAGAAAATGAGTATAAAATAGTAAAGAGTATCGCATAATCAATGGGTAAGTACTGTAATGTTAAGATTTCACAAATACTTCATACAAAATTGCAATAATAAGCCTTAGTCATTGTAGTCACTTGCAATTCTTATCAACTCAATTGATAAGTGAAAGTCAGATAAAATGATCTAATGATATTCAAGCATCATTCATGCATTGATTTGTTGCTTATTATGTATTAAGAATAGAGCCATGCATTCTATCTATGTAAGTATGTGATATGTGGTTGGTATTTAATTTTCAATTGGGCTTTCATCAGACAACCAAATTTTCTTTTCTGTGTCCTGTCCTACATGTAAGTTATTCAAGTACACCATCATGTCCTATATTATAAACATAACCCTGTATTTGCAAGGCCAATTGTCTTGTTACTGCAGACCTAAGATACACCAACTGTAATTCCTAAATCTGTAGAAAAAAAATCGAAATTAGAAGCTCTAAATGGCCATCTTTGATTAGCTACATGGATCCATGTTTTTAGTCTACATTACAAGTAATCAATTCAAATATTATTTTTGACAATATTGAGAGTGAAAAATATAATTTACAATATTTTGAGGTAACTGTTCTCATAATCACCAATTTACTTTCAAGTAAACTGACCAATTAAAATCCAATTGGTTAATTATACAATGTATGAAACAAGTGTTGAAATACTTTACAATTGTAAAGGAATTCATATTCAGTACATTCATTATGTAGACAAGCTGAAATTCATTATTAATAAACTGTTAACATATAAATTAACTAGCTGTTCCCTGCGGTTTCACCCACATTCCCGCAGTAAAAAGTAGCCTATAACCTTCCTCAAGGACTGGGCTATCAAATGCAAAAAGATAAACAATTTTGTTATCCAATGATATTGTAAATGTCTTCAGTAAGTGGCGACTTACCATCAGGTGAACCGTCTGCCTAAGGTTTTTGCTGAGTGTCTTGCTGACTATTAGCAAATGCAATATTAAGTCTTGACTATTTATGAGTGCCTGCATCTATTTGAATACAATTATTTTGATTGACCTGCTTGGGTACATCTTTCATACTTTTCATACATGATTGGTGTCAGGCATTCTATCAAGTATGTATTATTAATAAAAATCATATAGGTACATCAATAATTTTAGTAATTTCAGTTGCTTTGACCTTCTCAGTTTTTTTAAAGTTTGGAATTGACAGGTCAAATTTGGATTAAGTGGCTTAATACATTCAGAGATGTGCAAGTCACCCTTTGTTTTACTAATTGCAATTGGAATCATTATTTATTTTAAATGTTAATATACTTATTTACATATAACTTCCTACATTAAGAGACATGAAAATGTACTGACTGTTCAATTGAATTTTTGTAATTGGATTTTAATGAAAAATAACAATGTACTTATGACATTTTCATATCCAGTGTTACTGTTTTTCATTATATCTATAAATCTAGAGACATTCGCATTCGCCGCGTAGATAATTAGCGATAGGTGAAAAATGTATAAGACAATATTTGAATAGCCTTTGAATAGTTCTACAAAAACGCCCCAGATAGCACATTTTTTCTTCAAAATTCAATTAAAAATAATAAATTGTTTTTGAAGTTATTTTGGTGGACATGTTTTTAATTCTTATCTAATTAAATTAGTTATATTAGGTTATAAATTTAGGTCCTTTACACCATGTCAAAATCAATATCTCAGGAAATATCACTCACAACTAATAATAACATTGCCACATAGATACCATCTGGGCGAAGCCAGTGCAGATTGTTAGTTACATTTTCAGATGGCACACTGTTATCTCTATTCATAAATATTATCTTTTTATATAGTATCTCAGGGTTTCAAGACTTCCCTGCTGCATATTATAAAAAAAAACTTAACAAATAAATCACAAACAATTTCTTTGTTAATTTTACAGAGTACGAACAACGCGACAGCAGCGCCGCCTACTATGGGAGCACAAACGCAGTACCCATATCCATACCAACAGGGTATGGGATATTGGTATGCCCAGGTAAAATCACTTGATGTAGAATTTTCTTACAGGAATTATGTAGAAATAACCATGATTTTCCTCGATTATAGAAAGAAAGAAAAGTATTTTAAGCACGCCATCACAGAATAAAAAGAAATAACATTGATTGTGTCACTATAGGCAGCCTTATCACTATGGCAAGCTCTCGTCTCTCTTTGAGTGAAAATAATAATTTATTTCGCGATTAAATATTACGTTTTATGGTCAATTCCAACTAAGGATAAAATTTGCACGGGAAAATGATTTTTATTTATTATTTTCCTATACTTTCTTCGGGAACACATTGACAATCCACCTTATGTTTATAGGCACCATCAGGTAGGCCACCTGCCTACTTGTCAACCTGTTATATTAAAAACCGGTCATGTGCGAGTTGGTCTCGCGTACGTAGGGTTCCGTACAATCCTATATAATATTATAAATGTGAAAGTTTGGATGGATGGATGGATGTTTGTTACTTTTTCACGCAAAAACTATTGAACGGAGGATGAAATTTGGCACAGAGGTAGATTATAGTCTGGAATAGCACATAGGCTACTTTTTATCCCGGGAAAACATAAGATCCCACGGGACCGTAATAAATAAAACCAACTGAATTTTGTGGCTGTAGAACTCAGCTTTACTGTGCAATTTTGCTATGAAACAACGCGTAGGCGCAAAAATATAATTATTGTAATAAATATAGCTCTGTGACAAACATGCGGCTAAGGCGTAGTAGTAGGTTTCCGTAGGATACGGAACTCTAAAACACTGGCATTATTAGATACCATTGCTTGATGACTAAATTAAGAAACAATGCATTGTCGACGCGTAAGGGAAGGGCAGGGTCTTCCTTAATCCACACAATATAATATATAAACAATTTGCACGTCATCATGGTATATTGGTTTTTTGGCATGTAGCTCGAAAGCATGACAGTATTGATAGTTCGTTGTACTTTATGAAAACATAATAATCATTGTTTGGGATCAAAGTTTTACATGATAAAACATCAGATACGTTTTTTTGCTCCATTTTGGCACCTTGTTTTGTTTACTTTGTTTCTGTTCTCGATATATTTAGGATTAAAAGACCTCACGCCCGTATGTGTGGCAGGATTACAAACTATCAAGATAATTGATTTTCACATTTTTCACTGATAGTTATCGAAAAACAAAATAAAATCAACGAACTTTCGTTTTATACAATTAATAATCAATATATTTAACATCGCTATTTAAAAGATATTATCGTTGATAATTATCACTTGCAACCCTGATTAGCGGCGCCATGTTGTAAGCGCTAACATACAAACGAATTAGAACTGCGGTCGGTGATACATTGTAAGCCTTCACATTCTTCTTTTCGCTTTTATCAGCTACTAGCTTCCGACCCGCGGTTTCATCCGCGTTCCCGAGGGATCTTATGTTTTCCCGGGATAAAAAGTAGCCTATGTGTTAATCCAGATTATAATTTATCTCTGTGTCAAATTTCATCCAGATCCGTTCTGGCGTGATTGAGTAACAAACATCCATCCATACAAACTTTCGCATTTATAATATTAGTAGGATTGGCCTCCAGGTTTGTCTTTGCTACATCAACCTACTCTTTCTAAAGCCTCCAGTAATATTTTTACTTATTTTTACTACTACCTTAATATTCATACTTCAGTTTATAGCTGACTTTCATTATAAAGCACTAGACGATTAGTCAGCAGCTGCGTGATCACGATACCATAATGTTGACGAGCATTTTTAATGCATACATTATAAAATAATAAGGGACTTTCTAGTGCCCGTTAAAAATCTGTCAGCAATTACAAGTATGTTCCGATACTTACGAACGAGTTCCAGCTCATTTCCAGGTCTGCACAACATCCATCCATCTTTTGTCTTACCCTCTAAAATCAAAATGACACAAGTACCATTAACTAGTCACGGACTTAAGTCTAAGTGTAGCACTGCATTGGGATTAAGGCGACGCCTTGAAGATTTTGGTTGCAAGGATTCAGATTTTTCTCAACAATGACTGAAGCGAACGAACTGAAATTTATTGTAAGAATTCATCATGTCTTTGACTTTATTTTGTACGTTGCATAACACGATTGGTTAACTTTTATAACACAAAATAATTAATCAAAAAGACCTCTTTAAAATAAGAGATTCCAATTTTACCGGCTTTGAGGATCGATTTGAGGTTCCAAAATTTCTACATATATTAATTGAAACTGATACTATAAATTGTACTTAGGTTTTATGAAATATATTTGTAGTTTTTAAATTAAACAATAAAAACCATTTTGTCGCATACGCCCGTTTACGCGGGTTTTCTTTGAGAGGTCGCTATAGTAGGGAGCGGGACGCAGCACGTTGAATTTCAGATTTTTAAGCTTAACGCGGCGTCACCTTAATGTGTTGGTCATAGAATTTTGGCACTGAAAGTTATCGTTGGCAGGCCTTGATTTATTGCAAGTGTGAACTAAACTGCACTGTAATAATTATTCCCAACTATCTTTTGTACATCGGTTTACTGCGGTACCCGTGATCCAGAAGTAACAAGTTTATTCTTATTTGTTTATTTATGTATCGAAAAGACTTATCCAACTAAAACCTACACGACATGGACTACGCACGACAATGTAGTAATTATGGAGGAGAAATGGACTGTAGAAAATGAAAAATAGAATTCCAGGAATCGCGAGTCAAGTTATCAAATTACTAATAGAGAAACGACTGTATTGCAATTAGTAGAAAATACTGATCTAGCATTTGTATTGCCCAATTGAGTCCCAAGTAAAAACGGCCGTGATATACGGGCGAAAGGAAAGACATGGCTAATTTATAAGGTTTTCGTAATTGACAAATTCCATTTGGCTACGGAACCCTAAAGAGCGCATGGCTATACGGTACCTATTCGTTGCAAACACAAAAATGTAAATGTTTCATAATAAAACGTGAAATAAATTCACAAGTCTTTTAGAAGTTGAAGATTCACGTGTAGAGTCAAGCTCTGAATATAAACTACGGTACTTTACCTTCACCAATTTTGTCAGCTGTTCTTGTTTAATTTTTTTACATCCCCATATTACAGTAGCTTCCAATAGAAGAAGTGTCCAATATGCAGTCTATATCTCGCAAAATTAGGATAAGAAGTACCTTAAGTTAATTTAACAGTATACAGTTACGGCATGACTGAGTAACATACAGATCTTCATTTGTTAGCTTCGATGAGCCAAGTTTGACTGTAACTTTCTCTTTCCACAACGATTCGTTAGACTTTCTAAGTGAGTGTAATTTATATTCCAGGGTTACCCGGCGCTACAGGGCTATATGGCGCCCGGCTACTATCAGCAGTATACAGCCGCCTATAGCAACCCGCAGGCCGCTGCTGCAGGTATGTTAAAAAAGAAAAACTCGATGAAATTTTTGTCTTATCTGTGCCCTAAGATTTGTGAAAAAAAATCAAAGCTACGTAAGTTATCACCAGTTTGAGAATCTGCCTCCAATATAGAAATTAAATTTATATGTACAGTCAGGATTGCATCTTTGAGATAACCACCTATATCAAAATAGTATTGGTTTGAAAATTCTATATAATATCAATCAATACCTACTTAAAGAGAAAATCCCCTTTGAACTTTGCTAAGTGACTATAAGAAGTCAATATTGAAGATATTTTTTTTTCTCTTTTACTTTCGCGTCTTACAATATTTCTCGTTGATACTGATAGGCATCCAATAAAGATGAACACACTGTTCCCCACTTATGATCCGGTTTGCGGAGTTATGAAATCTTACAGAGAAGCATTTTCAGTGTGTCATTCCACACTATATGTGGCTTCATACAATCTTACACACAGCGCTTAACCGCATAACACTCTAGACTCTAGGTAGTGTGAAGGAGTCATAAGAAACAAATTTGCAAATTAAGCTCTCCAGAACAGATGAACAATGATCAAAAAAATCGATCAAAACATATCCAATGTCAGAAAAAAGTACAAAATATCTATTAACTTAATGCACACCATTTCCTTATCAGTAGCTATCTTAACTTTATAACGCTGTTATCGGTGTAAGCGTTAATGAAACATGGTACGAAATCTAGCCATTTTCATGGGCGATTATTTAGGCAATGATAGCTCAGTTGTAGTGACTTCGGATGGCGCGGCAAAAGTCGTGGGTTCGAATCCTACAATGAGCTTGAGCTTTCAGTGAAGGAAAACATCGTGAGGAAACCATAGCACGGTGGTAGGGTACTTTGTAGTACCCGCCTGGCTGGCTACCACCCTCACGTTGAATATCTGTAACCAAACACCTAATGGTGTGTTCCGGCAGCTGCACTTGAGAGCCAGTTCATACTAGGCTTTGTGTGCTTACCACCTTCGGCCACATCATCACTTAAAACACTTAAAACACTTAAAGCCTATAAAAAGTAAAAAAATAAAAATAAAATATGGGCAAATTGTTTATACTTACTATATACGACCTATGTCGCCCCTCGTGGCTATTTGCTTAGTCTCTTCAGATTACAGCTACGTCACATTCACTTACACTTCGTATTACTTGAACAATTGTTTCCTCTATGCTGACGTCATAATGACAATTTATAGGTATTTGCCTGTTTTGCAAAGTCCTATCTTATTCGGGCGTTGTCGGAATGAAAGAAACTAATATTGATAGCCCTATATCTAATAATAATGCCTGTAGATTTCAGATAAGCCCAATCAATATGCTTTTACCATATCAGATGTATCAATTGTCACATCAATATTCCATACCTATGTAATGAGCTTTCGGTGATTGAAAACATTGTGAAAAGCCATAAGAATAATTACATAGTAGTTAAACTCAGTCAAAACAAAAGCTTACAATGTCCCAGCTGGCTAGAAGGATGACGCAGCATTTGTTATATCGCTTGTGATCACTGTACTCTCTCAAACCCATTATTATTAACCGACTTTTATTTATTTGTTAGCTTTGTCTAACTTTGAAGCACAGTGGTACTTTGTTATAATTCTACATATAATTCATGTGAAAACTTATGACATTCGAAGCTACTGAAATAAAAGAAGAGAATATATGTAACACCTTTTGTTTTCCAGCGGGCTACCGCATGAGTATGCCGGGTGGCGGGTCCGGGGGCGCGGGCGCGGGCGGCGGCGGCGCCGGGTGGGGCGGCGGCCCGCAGCCGCTCATGTACGCCTCTGCCATGCCCTCCGCACAGTACCCCTCGCAGTAGCCGTCGCGCCCCACGCCCCCACCAGGAGCCGGCACCGGCGCCCCCATGAGCCGCTGACAACACCGCTCCACCCCACACGTCAGACGAAGATATACCTTAGTGCAGTGCAGTGCTAGTGTAGTGTCCATGTGAAATGTGAAGAGATTGTGTCGAAACTAGTGTTTATATCCGTCGTCTCGTCAGAATAGAGGCCTTTCAGAGAGGTGTTGAGATGATCAATCTAATTGATGGTTTTCAACATCATCACATAGGATTGGTGGTTTCTACACTGCTCTTGTTTGAGCCACGTTGACGGCGTCCGATCATTGCATGTGTTATTATTTAGTTTGTCACCTTTGTTTAAATTTTATAATCCACGCCTCAATTTCACATCCAACTTTTTCTTACTTCTTCCAATAAGGTTTTTGATGATTAGGTATGAAATTGGGGCATGGATACCATTACTGGATACATCTCGTTTATAACACTTGCCTACAAGTCTGATAGATAAAAAAAACACTTGTAATGTAAGTAATGTATTCGAGATCCCGAGCGACTACGTCATCTAGCGATTGACTGCAATGTCCAGCTTTAAGTAACAGTCGAAAACGATTGCGTACTCGATGGATGGCGTGGCCGTCAGTTCGCGCCGAGTTGCGTCCCGAAGCAGCTATGCAAGTGCCTACAATTACACATATAACATTAAATTTAGATACTCTGTCTCTCATGTTAGTATAGCCTCACACTCACTGGACCTCCATATTTTCTGGTCTAAGTTAAATGGGGTTAAATACTGATCTGACAATATAAACTGTTATTGCACCATAAATGTTAAATTTTGTACTACTTTGTATTCTCAGTACATGGGCGATGACTGACCTACGAATTAAGCAATAGTAGTGTATTTATTCAGTTTCTGAATAAAGAAATTCTTACCATATATTCAAAAGCACTAGATTAATTTTTTCTCTACAGCTTTATTGTCAGACCAACAAGTCGAGCGGTGTTCCAAAACTCAAAAATATATTGATTGGGGTCTGGTTGTCTTACATATCTCGAGACGACTATCAGTTAAAGAACTGTACAAATCAATACAGAACCGACTCAACTCATGTTACAGGTTGTACGCGGCAGTAGTCTAGGCGAGTCAATGAACGTGTCAGGATTGGTGGTCTTCTTTGACCCGTCTCGTCTGCCGCACCCGTTGACCGTACTGTCAAAATTATCATGTGTTGACCGGCGCCATCTAGTTGATGTAAACAGAACTAAATGACGCCGCGTTCACCGTTTTGGACGCGTTCACGCAGCGTAACGGTGTTGTTAGTCGACCTACATAGATAGGACATACGAAATAAATTATAAATTTTTTAAAAAGTTATAAATATATAGGGGGAGTAGTGTCGCGAGTGGCCTCGTGTACATACGTTGATATTTATTGGCGCTCTGCGCTGGCAGACTGAGATATTTACCCGTGACTCGCTAACACGACGCGCCAGACAGTTTTGACGTATTTATATTAAGTTCGGCACATGTTGTTTTGTTTGACTTGAATTGTTATGATTTATTGTATGGAAACACTGGTAAGTCAATAAAACAGTGGGTCTTGGGACAACGGGTGTTTGATTTGCCGTCTAGATAATATATTAATATATAAAAAGGAAAAAGCACTGTATTATGTTTGATTTTGGGTCCAAAATTTTTATACGAGTTGACCGCTCGGTCTTCGACCTTCTGTGATTAAACTCCACAATATACACTCGTGACGTGAGAAAAATTATTGTAAATTCTTTAAAAAAACGGTCATTTTGTAAAAGGAAAAATAAATAGTTTAAGTTTACAATATTTTTTGATTATTGTTATTTATTAGATTTACTAAATCCGTGATAGTACCCTTTTAACATATTACACTGCTATTATGTATAGGCAAAACCTTATCCAATAATTACAGCTTTAATAAGAATTAATGTATGGCAAGATACCTACAGACAAACTAAACAACTATCAGTATCACAGATTTTTGCAGCTGACTTACAGAGAAGTTAAGTTAATAACTAGTATCTGATGAAGAAAAGTTCCCGAGTGGCGACAAGCCTTTCTTATCAGGTGGATTGACCACCAGAGCTTAGGAGTGAGGCACTTTTCAAGTTGGTTTTCACAATTCAGCTATTCTTCATTGTTCACTACAAAGTCGTGTAAAACCAGAGTAAGTTGACTGACAGGAACTGGATCGTCAAGAGGCTAATGACCCTTTCTAATCTCAAAGATCTAAAAACCACTTGCTACATACTTTATGTGGCTCTGCATCATATTAGGCAGTTCTATTACAATACATGGGGAGTTCTGTATTGTGTATAATTTCTGGATTGTCCATGATGAATGATTATAAAATGATATGGAATATCTGGTGTATTACTGAAATAATAAGGTTGGGATGAAGTTTTCATCCAACAGTTCGATTATATAGGATAATGATCATTTTTTAGAGTTCTGTACCCAAAGGGTAAAACGGGACCCTATTACTAAGACTCCGCTGTCCGTCCTTCCGTCTGTCACCAAGCTGTATCTCATGAACCGTGATAGTTAGACAGTTGAAATTTTCACAGATGATGTATTTCTGTTGCCGCTATAACATCAAATACTAAAGATCTTTTTTTTTTTGCCGTTTTTATAAATAATGGTACGGAACTCTTCGTGCGCGAGTCCGACTCGCATTTGGCCGGTTTTTCATATTCATAGCGGTTCGGACGAAAGACATTACAATTTCAACGTAATATGATAAGTTTTGGTCGAAAGATACGAGGACTAGAAGGAAACAAACTCAAGTATGATTCCCAGAATACCAATAGGTGCATGACTACTATAGGTGTTCAACTTGAGGGTGGTAGCACCGTGCTTTTGCTTTTTCATATTATCCTTCATCGGAAGTTATATGATTCGAATGACTACATAACAATATCCGGGCAATTTCCATAGGCCTCGGATGGAGAGGAAGGGGTCGATCGGCCTCCTTTCTTGACATAGGGACATGGGTGTTGCCATTTGATCGGAAAGGACGATTTTATTTCGTTAAATTTAGGCTGATGCTGTGTTAGTCGCAAAATTCATTTGCCACGATCGTGTACCGATCGACTGCCTCATTGCAAATGGAAGTCTGAAATGAGGAAATCGGAACCATCCCGGTTTGTCTATCCGATCGGGACCGCAACCGAGCAGGTCTGAATACGGGGGATCTATTCAGTTGGCTCGATATAACAGAGTTGAATCAAATTCCATTTACATTGCTGGTATTTTAAACCACTATATCATCGTGGTAGGCAACTCTGATGATGTGGCGTGGCCGAAGATGGTAGGTAAGCACACAACCTACAGGGAACGACTAGAATGCAACTACTAAAAACTGCGACGGGTTTCTGATATGCTGACTGGCATTTCAAACAAATATTAGTGGTTCAATTAGGGCGAAAACAATCTCAAAGTACCACCCATGATGTACAACATTTTTGAATACATATACCTAATAGGTATGAGCGAAGAATTTATTTCTTCCAACGGTGGATGGTTTTATGTACCTACTTATCACCCAAATATGCTGACACATTCTGGAAAAAAACAAGTGAATCAAGACTAGGTACCTAGGTAGATACGTCGAATACCTACAACAAATAGTTTTATTTTAGCCACCTACTATATTCCCTACCCACACATGTAACGTCTGAGGGCTATTCCTAACTTCTTTTATGTGATGAATCACAAACAAAACATTCTAGAAGTCGACACATTATTTCATCATAATCAGTTATTTTGTTCAATCCTTAGTTTACATTGCATTCCTCACTCGGTCAGATTATCCTTAACCCACTTGTGACATCACAACACGGGCGTTTTATAATTTCTGTAAAATCCGTGAGGGTTTCGGGAGTGACGTGAAAATTGCAATGACAGTGATCTAAAAATAAAACCGACAGCGTCGCGCCGCGGAGCGCGCTTCAGCCTCAGTCGAGGACCAACCGTCGCGAGTTTCAGTCGAACGATCACGAATCAGCAACCATGGTGTACGAGAGTGACTTCTATACGACCCGCCGCCCCTACAGGCCTACCAGTACCTACAGCGTGTCGGTGAGTGCCACCGCCGCCCTTCTAACACCTAATGAGCGTGCACCGCACCTCGCTCCATTCTCTCCCGGGAGCCGGACGCCTCTCGCACCAGCTCGACCCTCACTCACGCGCCGTTCAACATCCGTCAGTCACGTGACGTGATCTCGGCACGTTTGTCGTTCAGATCAAAAACATCAAACCGAGTCGCCGATCGTTGTCTTCCCAAGTTATTACTTATTCTCTTTTCGCTTGTAAACATCATTGCTTACTTTTAAGTTCAAGGAGATTTAGTCTTCTCAATCTCGCCTATCTCGATTAGGGATCGATAGCATAGGGGGCTAATCGTGGCAGCGTTCCGCAAGTGGGTCATTTTGTATTCGTATCGTGAATCGGAGTTTGAAAGATGAGCCACCGAGCGCGCCAAATATAGCCGCGGCTGGAGTCGCGCCGCCCGACTAACGGCGACTTCTACGCTTGCAGCGGACGCTCGGCGACTGGGAGAAGGTGCCGTTTGTGCCGCGGCCGAGTCTCGTGCCGGATCCGGTGACGGCGTTCGGTCGGCGCACGAGACCCGGCGCGCGCGCCTCCGTGCTCGACCCCGTGACGCGCCAGAACATCCCGCCGAAGCCGGAGTCCAAGCTGGCGCCGCTCGCGCCGTACGTGTCGCCGCGCGAACAGACGCGCGCGCGCGTACTCGCCGCCGTCGGGCAGCGCGAGCGGAACTACGAGGCGGACCCGCTGGGCACCCCGCGGGACCACATGGACGTGGTGCTGGCGCAGGCTCACGGCCGACCGCTGCACGCGGCTCGTCGTCATGTCTTTTACAGCAACTACGCTTCGTACTGAGGAGGGCGCGTTTCTATGTTTCGTGTGTCGCTTTCGCTAGTTAGCTAGTCGGTCGGGTTGGTGCGAGGCGAGGGTGGGCGGCGCGTGCGAGGTGAGATAGTCGGCTACAAAGCGTGGTTGTTGCAGACGCCGCGGCACTATGTGGTGGTGGACCGCGACCCGGTGACGAGGCGCGCCGACGAGCAGTACTCGTACTCTTACTCGACCTCGTCGGAGCGCGCGACGGGCAGCGGCCTGCCGCAGCGCAGCTCCTACAGCAACACAGTGGAGCGGCGCACGGGCAGCGGCCCAGGCGGGTACTCTTACACGAGCGAGCGCTCCAGCAACCTGGGCGGGCCCGGCGGGTACTCCTACAGTTCGACGACCAGCGGCCGCCTGCCCTACGGCACCAATTACCGTCACTACTCTTATCGCGTGTAGCGCCCCGGCTCCCGAAGCGCCCCGACCCTGCCCTGCCCTGCTCCCTCTCACTCCTAACTCCCTGTGGCCTCTCCAGCTTCCCTATATCATAACTACCTAATCAGTATTCGCTATGTCTTAAATTGTGATCACTCTACTTAAATTGTTTACAAGTGGTAGTTGATCTTAAAGCTTTTTTGATATTATTTTATAGCGCGTAAATTATTTATTTTAAAAAAGAAATGTGATTTAGACTGAATTTTTAATAAAGCTTGCGTTTTCTAATATTTTTCTATTTTCTTTGTGTCGTGTGCACACTCTACCTCTACATACAGATCAGTGATGAGCTAGATCTTACTAATAATTTACTTACTCAATGTTTATTGATATTAACTTCTGTTTCGACTATTTCTTTATTTTGTGACAAAAATATTGAATAATGTTAGTAAATACCTACATATATAGGTACATACTAAGCACTAAATTGGGTTAAGTCAAAGCCATTTATTCAGTTTAGGCCCTAGAAGGGCACTTATGAACATCGAAACTACTGAAGTTACCACCGGTTCGGACGTCGCCTTCAACTGAGAAGAACCGGCAAGAAACTCGGCAAGGATACATTTTTTATATACTACTTATGTATTTTATCCCACATTATAATTTACTGAACTACTTACATAAAAACATTAATCGATGAAATGTTTAGGTATATATATTTCTTAATTCTTTCTTATCTTCACACTTTAAATGGGTAGGTATACCATGCATAAACAAATTACATTCACATTTACAAGTTAAGTAAGACAGATAAGGCCTGATTGTTCAATGGTATCTGGCTGTTAATTTGAAATAAGAAAAGTTTTTGTATGGACTCATCGGAGGAATAGCTTTTCCAGCAATTGAAAAATCGGCCCTAAATTAAGTAAGATATAGTAAAGTTACTTCTCAAAATATAGAACCAACAATTCAATTATGTAATATTTATGTGTCTACATACTATAGGTACTGTGTTGTTAGTACTTATAGAAGTAGGTATAGCTAACACAACAAAACGTTAGGTTCCAACAAGATACGCTTATATCAAACCATTCTCTTTACATTTTTACAAATTGCAATTACGTACTACTAGCCAGCCAGTATAGTTTTATTATAATTTATTTTTCTATTAGATTTTCAATTAAATTTAGAAAAAATAAGTATGTAGGTACTACTTACTTATTACTATTTTATTATACAAGCTGTGGTTTTTACTGTTGCAGAATTTACGGTACATACTCGTCTCTTAAATAGAACACGAATTCGTGTAAAACTAATTAAAAAAAAAACATTCTAAATATGAATAAAACATTCCTAGATTTTTTTACGTTAGATTTTTTCACGGAATGATAGAGCTGCAATTTGCAAAATATGCAACAGATATTAAAAATAGGAAAATAAATTAATTGTCGGTATGATGGCCAATAAAATCGAGGAGAAAATTTAAAAACATGATTATCATTTTGATTCAATGTTATTTGTTTATTGACCTACAAATCCAACGTACAATACAAACTTACTCGGGTAGAAAAGCGTAAGAAGTCTAACTTTTTACCTATTTCCATTCTCCCGCGCAGCCGCTGACATCTGGGTACTACCTATCGTCATTACTACCGTATTATCACGTGCCCTACATCACATACATACCTAAGCTGTCACAGGTGAGTATCTTACAGCATAGCAATCATCGCAGCACGTGTACATAAGTAATTTAATGTAAATAGGGTATCACCATGGCTGTTGAGTAGGCTACATTCCATCAAGTGCACTACACATCAAAAAGCACTGCTAAATAACATTTACAGCTTTGATTGTATGTTTAGATATTTGTGCAGCGAAAATACATTGCAAAAAATATATAATAGTCTTTATATTTACGTGGGTTCTTCTAAGTTTTCAAAATGGTTATCCTTTTTTCTTTATTTAATATTTTTTTGAAAATGGTGGCCGCGTAGACTACTTGAAAAGTTACACGACACGCGACGCATCAATTTCACTTAACTTCATTGGTGTACTTTTATTGATCTTTATTGTATAAAATGCTCCCGATAATATTAAAAATAACAGGATTTATTGAAAATAAAACTCATCATATTTTTGCAAGTTCCCGCCAAAAACTTTGCGTACCGTACGACCGACCGAGTTATGATGTTTGTTTTCCATACAGAATACCTACAGATTATATATTTTCTTCACATGAATGTTTTTTTAAAATTCAATAATCAATCACGCAAAGTTAACGTCACGTCGATGATTTCATACTTATGTGAAATTATTTTATTAGACTAGTTAAGTAGATACCTATATGTAAAGTACTTCCTTTGTATATTTCTTGTGGTTTTCAAGTAATTTTAAAGCTGTCTCAATGAAGTGAATTATTTTCTTTCATATTCTCATTCCAATCACTGATTTAGGTAGCCTCGACCCAAATCAAAGCTTTCAGCTGCGCATATCATTAAATACCCGCATTGTTAATAACATAAGGTGTATATACAACGATACGTGGTTAACGTGGTGATGCCAACTTTCATTATATTCAGTGTCAATAATACAAAATGGTACCTACTATTTATTTAGTCAAGTTTTTCTAAAAACTGTTGGTCTCACTCTACAATACATACTTCTTATTCTCAGGTAGGTACGTTTGACATGTAAATAAATATATTAGCCAAAGTATTGACAAAATTAAAAGCACCAATTGAATTATTTCCGTTTACTCAGAAACATTCTTGGTCAAGTAACGTGGTTTGGTAGAAGTAGGGCACCTACATAGTTGTCGAAGAGATTTTTTTCAAATGCCAAGTACCTAGTTGCTAATCTATTGATCTAAATGATGACGTCTATTGTAAATTTTAGTGGTAGATGACAAGATCAAAGATTAATTAACCGACTTCAAAAAAGGAGGAGGTTCTATGTTCCACTGTATATTTGTTTTTTTTTGTATGTTCGCCGATTTCTCCGCCAACTGATGACCGATTTTTTTATTAAGGTAGTTGGTTGGACTTGAAGCCATTCATTGAACACCTGTGTGTCTCCATTGCAGCCAAAACGTTGACTCAAACTCAGGGCTCTATGTTAAGTACTATTAGCGATGAATCTGGTATTATTATAGCTCAATAGGTAGGTAGGTACTTGTAAAATTCTTCACAATAATGGCAAGGTACTAAGTACCTACCTAATTAAGTAAGCTGGTTAATTACCTAATATTTTTAATAAAAAAAAAACATGTCTGACAGTCTTAACCATAAAACATAAGTAACGTAAACGTATATTATACAATGACAATGCGACAATTTAAATAATAGAACCTAAGTAGGTACCTAATTACGTAATTGTCTCTCGATCGCACTTTTCGGCTACTAGAAAACATTGAAAAACTTAACATAGCTAACGATGTACCTAGAAGTATTGTTACTGTAATTTATTACTCTAGTAGGTACGCTAAAATCACTAATTTTATTACAACATGTACCCAAACAATCACGCAAGCGGCACGCGAGTTTGGCGAAACGCCAAGTTCACCGGAAAGTGACTTTTTATACAGATTCTGCGCAGTCTTACATACAGCTGTTGTTTAAGAATTTGTATCCGATATGTTTTTAATTACACGAAATTTTATACACTAATATAATCATATAATACACTGATTTGAAACATGTAGGTAGGTAGGTACATAACTTCTCTTTTAGAACACAAAAACACTTTATTTGTACCACATTACATTACAAGAAAAAAAAACAAAATTGGAGCACAGATAAGTGATACCGAATGCTGCTGTAACGCTGAAGTGATTTCCTCCAGACAACCTTCCCTTTTAATTTTACAAAGTCTCGCTTTTCTACGTTGTCAATTTTTGTAACATTATTAACTCGCTTCTTCTTCCTTAGCGAAAAGACATCCCAACTATTGTGGCAGGAATTGCCCACGTCGAGAGGAATCCAATTAAAAGCCTCTACGGGGACCCAATGCTGATTAGTGTTCGTCACGTAACTCCACACTACTCACAGGTTTCAGAAATTATGGTAGATTAGTTAAAAACACACATTATTACATTTTAGACATTTAGTCGATGCACTTTCATTTTTCCGAGTTCGTACTGAGTAGAGAAAAATATGATCATTGCATACTATATTTAAATTGTAACGTAGGTACTTAGTTGTCGAGTATTGGTCACTATGAAGACCCATAACATGAAACACCACACGAGCAATGAATGATCGTTCTTCAGTAATATTAGGTATTACATTACATACCTAAACTTTAAACCATGACAAAATTTTGTTTAATTCTTGTCAACTAATCTATATAGGTACCTGTAGAAGAAGAAGTCCCGACTAGACTGACTGACAGGTATTAATCAACGTAGAGCCTAAACTACTGGTCCTAGAACTGAAATTTAAAGGATTTATTTCTTTTTGTAACGTAGGTTTTCCAAAATTCAATCCCTAAGGGGTTAAAATAGGAGATCGCGAGTGAAACCGTGTGGCGAAAACCAAGTAAATTAATAAGTCCTTAGCAACAACTAAAGAATTACGCCACATGAGCTATAAAATATATTTTAACCATAACTTCAAAGGCTTGGAATACTTACCAAAGCCCATTTATTATGAGATCGTTTATCCAAAACACTTACCGGATATTGAGGATCCCTAGATAATGTGAGAAAAACAAAAGCCGGATCAAGGGAACCGAATACTTGGCATCGACGCAAAGGCCACGGGTGTTATGTTTACGCCCATTCTATTATAGTAAACTTCGCGGTTTAACTACCGTATAACTTTTCCATTGCTTGTACTTCTCGTTCTTGGTTTAATTGTCACGTTCCCACTGCGTAATGGACTTGAAAAGATGTACTGGAGAGGAAATTTTTGGCAAAAATTGATGATTGTAATTCGATAGGGTGTGCTAATGATGTTAGTTAATTTAAGAAATGACTGTACTCTTTATTTAGATACTTTAACACTTTCTTGGCAAATAAATTTCTTTAGAAATGTCAGTAGCGGCGAACATTCCCAAGAGTGATTGAGTAACTGTTTGTTTAGAAGATTATTTGAACTGTTTATATTTTAATTTCATATTTCCTCACCAAATTTCCTCACATATATAATAAATTGTAAAATTAATTTGGACCATAACTTTAGTAGCCATAACCTATATAAATTATTGCCATTAGCAAATATGTAGATTGAATTAAGTTTAAAAGAATGCAGTAAAATTTGCAAAACATAAAAATAAATTGTTATTGCAATGGTGAATCCTAAATAAGTCTCCTTAGTAATTACATTTACAATAGCTCCGACTCCAGGCTACGCGCGCGCGCACCGAATCGTCTAATTTTACACCACACGGAGAATGATTCATACCGCCATCGCTATTGAGACGCGCAATAACGTTCCATGTTCGAAATAGACGGAGATTTGGCATGTTATAAACAAACTTTATTTACACTGTGTTTGGGTTAGACAGATATAATTTTAATGTAAGTAGCAAAATGCTCCAAAATGTTTAGTTGCATTTTCGATAAATTGGTAGATGGAAACAAATATTTATCTCCTGTAGGTAATACCTAACCATAATCTAAATTTGATATTTTATATTCCGACAGCGAAATACTTTTTCTTTTTGGAATTATTTTCTACAACCTTGGCCTAGCACAAAAACGTGCATACAAAAAGATCAAAATATGAAATCATATACTCATAGTATGATAATAAGTGCGCAAGCTTTCTACCGAACCCATGCATGTGCGTAATTCTGAATTCTATCGCATTAAACATGCAATTTCATGAACAGAACATCACGAGAGCACGTTTCATGACATGCTTTTGGTGTTATTTCTGGATTTACCTCACCTCACGATATTTAATAAACATAACATACTTAATTTGCTTTTACAACATACGCTGCTATTAGTCGATGATTGAAAATAGTTTGATAGTAGTCTAATATTTTTAAATAATGCTAGTTCTTTAAAGACTGTGCTAACTGTGCTTCATCCATATGCTGAGCCATTGTGGCCTAGACATCGCAAAGTTGTCAAAGATAAAGGCAGCACTTTTAATAATAAGAATCATCTATATAAGTATACACAACTTATATATAAAAAAGTAGTATAAGAAGTATATCAGTTAACGCGTTTCTATAGTACAACCTCTGGTTAGTTTCGGATCCAGATGGCCCTGTGTGAATAATATTCCAGGATATCAATATTATCTGCTAACAAAAGCAATTAGTGGGACACAATTCTATAAGAAGCGGCAAATACTTACAGCTCACTAAGCGATCATGGATCAGCATATGGATCAGCTTTAGTACAGCAATTTTCATATAAGTTGTTCCAAAGAGTAGAGAAAGATTTTTTTCCTGGTTTTAGTTTTATCAGTAAATTGCAGTACCAAAGAAAAATGAGCAAAACGGACTAACTTTATGAAGAGTTTATTCTAATGATGTATCTGTATCACTCATATTTACAACTGGTAGAATAAGACGCTCATTCTCCTTTGGCCAATAAATTAGAATGACCTTGCAGCTGCCAAGATTCAGTAGTATCAAAATCTGCTTAAGCATGGCTGTTTCATACCAATGAATCCATCAGATTCTCATAATCAGTGTCAAATAACCCAAAAAAATACAAAATTCCAGGCTGAGTTAATATATCGTCCGACGACTCGCTCGGTCACTCGACTCGTCACGTACCCGGAACCCCCCCACCACATGGTGCGCGTGCGCGTACGTCCTTCAGTGGTCCTGAGGGAACTCGATCGCATTGCGTACCGCCGCCGTCCTGCCCTCGGAGTGTCGGCTGTCGACGACTTCTTCAGAGCTGAAACTACTAAGGTAAGCTATTATCATATCAAATATCTGATAAAAAGACAAACGGGCTACTTGATGGTAAGGTCACTGACGCCTATTAACATTTGCAACACCAGAGGAATATGAAGTCATATTTCAGTTAGTATAGACTTCGTGTCATAAATAAATCTTTGAATTTAACGTAAACAAAGAAATATTATAATTGCACTTCATCATCAGACGTTTATCATATAAAAATGTCAAAACTTGACTGCAAGATGAATCAATCAAGATAAAAATCTCTATATAATATTACTCGTCCCGGCTGTGTTAATAGGATCTTATATTCAAAGCATAAACTGATCCGGCTCGAAGGACCAACAAAATCCTTCCATTTTGTTGTTTAAAATCAGGTATGTGAGCAAGCACTGTCACCGAAAAAGGCGTGAATTAATCAAAATTCTCAATATTTCCAGGCATTCGAAGACGAGAGCCGTCGCATCCGTGCCGATTCCGCAGCATTACTGCACCGTGCGCGCTCCGTCGTGCCTCGCGCCTCGTCAGTAGCACCACTCGACACTATTTACTCGTAAGTCAAGCAAACTCAAATAACTTTCCTGCTTATTTCTGACAAAGCCCTAAAAATAAACAAGATTTGCTTGCCTTTATGAGTTAGGTACCGTGTCGTGATTCCATGGCAGAATTTAATATTGCAATGCCAGAGATTTTTCTTCTACTTGATCTTTAAAAATGAGGTCGTGATGAAATTACTCATCTTAAAGAAACTTTATTTTTATCACATATCATGACATGATGACGTTCTTGTCCTTGTTGAAAGCAACACCAAAATATACCACAAAACCTTTGGTACCAAGGCTAGCTGCAAAGACCTTGTAGATAAACTTGCTCTAATGATAGGTCAAGTTTTTCTTGGCCTGGTGTCACAGTATTAAAATAGCCAGCTCATTGATGCGTCTATCAAACAACTGCCCTGGCACTGACATTGACGCATGAACGACTAGCCGCGTTTTTTGGCAATGATGTACACCGTCCTATCCATAAATATGACGTTTCACCATTTTGTAACAGACCTGAGGACGCTTGAGAAGTATCAACAATTTTGGGTTTTCTTAATTTGGAGAGGATGTCTGCATCGTGGGTGTGGATTTCATAGCCAAAATGTTTTCCATTGCGTTGTGTGTGTGACGTAGCCAATGTAGGTAGCTCGTACCGATCACGACTTTAATTATAGATTTGTAAAATGGCAGCGTATGTTTACTGCGTTGGTGCTCCAATAAAATGTTTTACGGTTTATTTTTATTTATCCTCCTTGACTTGTTTTTGAACATCAAAATTATTTTCACCCATAAAATGCTCGTACATCGTGGTTTTGATGTCCTCTCCCGTGTTAAATATCTATTTAACTTTCGATACTGATCTCGGTATAACATCCACAGATATTCTTATGGGGAGCCGATTCCGTACCGCTTCAGCAATGATGCGTACGTGGCTAGACTGAGCGTACCTCTACGCAGCGTCGTCAATAACATCAACAGCCTTTCTTTATACAACGAGACAGCCAAGAAGTTCTCCGGTAAGTATGTATGGCTAAGGCTAATCGGAACAAACAGAGTAACGACAAACACAAATAGGTACTCTACCGGAAAACTAAAAGCCTGTATCTATCCTTCTTTGTGCCGTGATTGTTGTCCCGTTTTACCACCGACTAACAGTTAAATTCCAGTGTGACCCCCGTGGTAACTGAGGTGTTCTCGCCAGGACGCGGTAACCTCGCGTGCGTGCACTACTCCGGTAAAAAGGCCTTCTCCAATCGCAGGCCTCTCTACAAAGAACTTAGCATCAGGGACGACGTGAACCTACTTTCCTTCTATGCCAAGAACAGGCTCGCAGCGGCCGGACTGGCCGTCGAGCAGGCCGCAGGTACTTCGTCAGAATCGCATCACTAGCGCTCGCTTACCATCCTTCGCTTAATTTTATTAAAATGATATGTTAAACTAGTATTAAAGTAACGTTGGCGGCTCGACGCAGTCTGGGTCCTAAAGCAGTTTTAAAATGAAGAATAAATTCCGTGTCTAACACTGTGTGTGGTGTCTCTTGCAGCGGGCAGTGCGCCGGAACAGCCGACGGCGGCGCAGTGCGCGTAGCTCCCCTCGCCCTCGCCCCGCCCCGCCCCGTCCACCCCCCCCTACCCTCGGCTGGCACGGCGCGGGCGCACAGCGCGGCCGCCTGCGCCCGCGCCGCGACCACCACCCGCGATCTATGATCTGATCTCGGTATAACTCGCTAGAACTAACCCAGATCATCTATTTTTTATATCGTATATCAGATAAATATTTTTGTTACTACAATATTTACCGATGAGATGCGATGAACGATTTATATTTTTAACTCATCTATTTTCTAGTCATCGTTGTGATAGCGCGGTGTTCTGCGCCGTGTTTTTATTGTCGGTGACCGAGACGTCTCGTTTTCACTCGCCTCGACTGATTTTTATTTAACAATAAATGATTTTTATGGTACTCGTAGTTTTAATCGATTGCACGATACTATTTGTTCCCGATGTCACGCTAAGAAAATCCGAGCTTGAGGTAATGCTTTGCTTTCTAAACTAAAACTTCACTAACTATTCTTCTAACGTACATAAATAAATATACAATAAAACCAAGAAATAAAATAGCAATATGAATTATATTATATCTAAGTGATATTTTAATAGTCAATAGAAGTTTCATACCTTAGATTCTCATAGCCATGATAATATAGATAGATGAAATAAGTAGTTAAGCACATGGGTAATGTACCAAAACACATCACATTTGCATCACAGCATGAAGCAAGCAGCACAATTGAATACGACACCAAGCGAATATCCATATTATCCATACAACGCAGGCTTTGCCATCGAGCTTGAGCCTAACAGCTTTGGTGATGAGACAGCGTCATGTGCGGCGTCGCTTTTAGTCCAACATCTTGTTACAATGACCATTGACATTGATCATCCTGTGAAATGTTCAGTTACAAACTCCATACGGGTGTTGGAGCTGGGTATTTCACCAATGGTCATTTGTGGTATGGGACGTGTATAACATTGGCCTCGGTGCAGTGAAACTGCTACCATGGAGGCCAAGCCGCAAGTTCCAGGTTCCGAAGATGATGGATGACCCGTCCGAAGAACTAAAGGCGTCTAAGGCTGAACGCGCAGCTAGATTCCGCGCGACAACTGCTGAGCCCGTCCTGACACCTACAGTCGATTTGGCTGAAATCAAAAGGAAGAAGCAAGAGGAGGCACGTGCTGCCGAAGAGAGGTAAGCTATTAAATCTCCTAGATCTCATATTATCTAAATCTAAATACAAAATAATAATAATATTAACAAATTGTTTCAGAGCTTTAAAGGAGGAGGCAAAACGCGAAGCTGAACGCAAAGCTGAGGTAAAAACTGAAGATATTATTTAAATTCATTAAATTGTAACCATGACAATTAACAATAAATTTGCATTAATCAGGCTGAACGTGAAGCCGCTGAGAAAAAGCGTGCAGAAGATGAAGCCCGCAAGGCCGAAGATGCGAAACGCAAGGCCGAAGAAGATGCCAGAAAAGCTGAAGAAGAAGCCCGTAAGGCCGAAGAGGCTCGCCTGGTTGAAGAGGCCCGTTTAGCCGAAGAGGCCAAGAAAGCCAAGGAAGCTAGACTTGCCGAAGAAGCCAGACTAGCTGAAGAAGCTAAAAAGGCAGAGGCAGCTAAGCTCGCAGAAGAGGCTAGACTAGCGGAAGAAGCTAGGTTAGAGGAAGAAAGGCAAGCTGAACAGATTAGACAAGAGGAACTAGCCAAATTAGAGGAATTAGAAAAACAGGCTCAGGAAGAACGCGAAGAAGAGCTTGCCCGACAGGTATACTTTAGATTGATTATGTTCTATTTATCCTTATTGGCTTTAAAACTTTTTAGTCACCCAGAAGCTTAAAGCATTAACCCAACTACTCTAAGCCCAGAAGTGATTTCCAGTTCGAGAGTGAAGACAACCTATAATTTTTTTATTTTTCAGGCCGCTGAATTAGCCGAAATCGCGAGACAAGAGTCCGAACTTGCCGCTGCCCGCCTTGAAGAGTTATCACACAGTGGTTCTGCCGCTGAAATCGCTGAAGTTGATGCCAGGTAATAAATACATGTTAGGTACATGCAGTCTTTGAATGACCCCGATTATAATAAAAACAGAGATAATAAAAACCAAATTTAATTCGTAACACTTGTGCATTCTTCCGCAGCGAAACCCCATTGGATGAGCCTCAACCCATCGTTGAAGAACCAGAATCTCCTGAGGTAGTCCCTGAAGTAGCAGCAGAGACCACAGCTGACGAGGCCGTAGAAGACCAGGCAGCGGACGTCAGCGAAGACGAGAAAGCGGAACCCGATCTAACTGACGAAGAATAAGTCTTCAAACATTACTAATAAATGTAAAAATATTTTTTTAAGTTAAGAATTATGTTATTATAGCTAAATATCATTCATGCGCATTTTAAAATTAGGGTAGACATGAATGATGTGTTAGCAATAAGGTGATTCGTATCCTTACAGTTTTCTATAACTTTCTTTTTCGTAATGAAATTACGTAATAACGAAAGCACAGAATTTTAATTGTACCCATTTGTATGTGATGAAAAATACTCACTTCCACCGTTTAACTAAATTATTGTAAACTAAAAACTTCAATGTTTTAGCTTAAGTGTTTTATAATGTTATATTTTGTTAAAATTTTTAACAATAAAAGACACATTAACATTGCTTTTTTTTAATTACTAGTACTCTGTTTACCTAAAAATAAAAAAATATATAGAACTTATGTGAAAATCAATAAGAATTATTAACATGTTTCTCTAGCTAGAATAAAGAAAGAAAAACATTTATTCATGACAACACACAACATTCACTCAGGGTTCATAGCCTTTATCCTAGGATATCTAGAAACTCAGTTAAAAATAAATACATGATCAACTTACCATCACAAAATTGGTTCTTGCACCACTCCACCACCACCATTTGAAAGAGAAATACATACACACATACAACTTTAGGGACATATTTATTAAAAAACCTATTTTCATAATAATTTATGTTTCATGAACATATTTAATGATGTATATGGGTTTATTTAATTTTTTTTACTAAGTAGATTTTATGTGCTTGATATGTTATGTTTCAATTTATGTAAACATTATTCACTAAAATGGTAAATTTTATGCGGCATTAATGGAAGTTACATAGGTTTTGTTACCACATTGAACTAAACTATCAATTAGGAAGTCTCCCACATAACAAAATAAATAATTTCAGTTATTTACTTTTAACAAATCTTAAAAATATGGAGAAATATAGTTTCCTTAAATATTATTTAAAACCATGTTATAAGTCCATCTTCACAATTTGTTCTACAGTATTAGCAACATCTTCTTTAGAAAGGTTTTCAGGTTTTTTCTTCTGAACTTTTGGCACTGGTGCTGGAGGTTTTTTATTTGTTTTTGGTTTTTTATTTATTTCTACAAATTGTTTGTCCATATCCACAACTGTTTGCTTTATCTGTAAATACCAAGCATTTTATTAGCTAGTTTATAGCTTGACATGTAGCCGTGTGTACCTACTATGTAGATACAGTCAGCCCCAAATGTAGATGGTGACTTTAGTAGGTATGGTATGGAATATCAATCGATTATTATGAAAGGTAGGTCTATTGAGACTGTATGGAAACTGAGTGATTATTTACTTTTGAGGTTGACCATACCTGACCATTATGTACATAACCGATCAATTAAAAATTATAACAATATAACCTATAAATTAGTAGGTATCTCACATTTTTAAGTCCCAAGTTTACAGCTTTGGTTTTTGTTTTTTTAAGACTCTTGGCTCCTGCAACTTTGAAAACATTTGCCTTATGTCCTTTTTTATTATTTTTCCCCATTTTGATAAATACACGCAATTACGCTAGTTATTCATCTATTCACGAAATCTATTTTTTTTTTCCTTTCGCCCCTTCAGGGTAGGCTAAAGTCTTGGACCATACTGCCTCGTCTTCAGTATTAATTATCATTCTTGTCCAAAAGGTACACGAAATCTAAACTAAACTTTTATTTACGTGACGTAAATTAATTTATTTTCAATCACAAACTAAAAACCACAGATTATTTATGCTACGCTATAAAAAAAAAATTTGCCCAAATTGCTTGCCATGTTACTTTTACTATAATCTTTTGTGCTACCAACATGGAACATATTATTATTTACTCCTTGTTACCTTGTTTAAGATTCTCTCTACCCAATGTAGCACAAGTAGATAGTCAATTAATAATAGATAGCAGTAATTTGGATATGGTTAATAAAACTGTATTCTTAGGTTTAACATTAGATAATAAATTACAATGGGGTCCTCATGTAGATTATTTGGCAGGTAAATTTAGTTCTACTGCATTTGCTGTAAGAAAAATTAAACAATTGACGAATGTCGAGACGGCTAAACTAGTTTATTTTGCTTACTTTCACAGTCTTTTATCATACGGTATTTTATTATGGGGAGCAGCAGCCGATATTGAAACTATTTTTATACTACAAAAAAGAGCAATTCGTGCAATTTATAGTATGGGTCCTCGGGACAAATTACAGCATTTATTTAAATAAATATAATGACTTTGCCTTCACTTTACATTTATGAAAATATAATGTTCATACGTAGAAATATAAGAATGTTTAAAACAAAAGTAGATGTCCATAATATAAATACAAGGCAAAGAGAGAAATTAGTTGTTCCATATTTTAGGATAGCCAAAGTTAGCAAGTCATTCCTTGGTAATTGCGTTCGTTTTTATAATAAAATACCTCACTCGGTAACCAAGATGACCGATTTTAAATTTAAATTTTATATACAGAAAGTTTTGAAGGAAAAGGCTTATTACAAGGTAGCTCATTATGTTGAAGATAGGGATGTTTGGAAATAGTTACACTCTGCACAGGTGCACCTTGCATAATGTTTTTTATTATTTTAATTTTTTTTTTTATTCGCTATTATTTAATAAGAACTTGTTTGCGTTACATTTAATTATTTACTTTATATTGGTATTTTTCGTTTTGTTTTAATTGCATATTATATTGTACATTTTGCTGTTTTTGAAAAAATATAGCCAATAGTCAGATAATTAAAAAAAAAAAAAATGTAACCTTGCTGAGTTTCTTGCCGTTTCTTCTCAGTTGAAGGCTGACTTCCGAACCGGTGGTAACTTCAGTAAATTTGACCTTCATAAGTGCCCTCCTAGGGCCCAAACTGAATAAATGGCTTTGACTTTGACTCGCCGTTGCCAGGCAACGAAGGAAGTTCCCGCGCGCCGCGATTTTCGAAGCGCCGCGAAGATTCTTTGTACCTACTAAAAATTACACGTGATTTTGGGTGGGGAGGGGTGGTTAGTCTTAAACCTCACCACGTACCACCAAGGGGGAGGGAGGGGTTAAAAAATGCAAAAAAAACATCACGTGATTAATGGACGGCCCCGTACGCAATTTTTAGTGAATATTATTATATTTATGCTCTTTGGGAAATTTTTGGGAGTAATAGTATTCTGGCTGTGGTTACCGACGATTATAAGGTGTAATCACTATATATAGGTTAGTAATAAAGTCGTCTTATGTTTGTAATAAGCAAAGCAAGCAAAGTGTAAATAAAAAAAATACGTGTGGCACTCGGGGACTGCCGCGGTAAAGCTATTGCATAGCATTTTTTTATCAACTTATGCAATTATAATTCCATTTATTACTATACACTCCTATAAATTACATTTTTAAATATAAGTTATAAAAAAAGTACATTTAAAAATATAAAAAACAGTACCCCACCGGTATCGGGAACAGGGTCCTAGTATTATTATTTATTTATTTTCTTCGATATTAATAGATACCTATACACCTATATACCATCTCACAAACAGCAGTGGGAGGTGTTAGGTTTTTTCGTTACAGATTTTTTTTCGGTACGGAATTTTTTCGTTACGAAATTTCTTGATTCGGTCGCCGCGCTCAAACCCCGAAGCCCGCGATAAAAGCTATACAATAGCTTAAAAATATAAAGTTAAATATTTATAAATTAATAAATTTTCTTCTTTTAAAGGGGCTGCTAAGAGTCTGTCAAGCCACCACCAACATAATCCAAAATTTCAGATCAATCGAGGAGTAGGTACATCCATAGTAGCTCTTATTATTTTGTGGGCGGAATTGATTTAACATTCAGTTGCAAGACTTTATACACATACATTCTATATACTGGTGATATTTATCCTTTCCATTACATAATACTTCAGTTAAAAAGCTTGTAAAATGGAACAAAATAAGCAAGACATAGACAGAAATCCTGCTTTCAAATGAGGCTTACTCGAGGACTACGGTAAGATTGTAATTTTATTAGATTGTATTTGATCAAAGTTTAATCGCAGGACAGTTTTATTCAAGACTACTCCAAAATACCATTCTAGCCAACATCAACACATCACGATATGGAGATATCCCTGGCAGCACTGTAGTATTCAAATGTCAAAACCTCAAAACTGATTGATTGATAATTTGAATTGATAAACACTTTGCTATTTTATTGATAAAAGAGCTTTACATGTATTAATTTTTTATTTTTTCAGAGCTTTGACCAATCTATTGTAATTTTTTTTACGAAGGAAGTAAATAAACGCCGCCAAAATTACTTACTACTCCAAATACAACGGGAATATTTCCGCCATGGCTAAGGTATAGTACCAGGGCCGACGCCTGTTTACTTTACAATCTATCTTGGAGTGTACAATAAAATTATTAGCATATCTACCGGTTATACTGGATATTATAAATATTATGGATAAAACTAGTTCTTGTTGTTTGTCATACCTCTCGCCAAGAATTAGATTTAGATATTCTGTGCTAAGATAACCACAAACTTATATATTGCGAAAAATAATGATGAGTGAATTGAGTGACACTGATGTTGTTGAAAAGGTAAAGAAATAATCTCTTGACACCATTATTAACCTTTAATTTTGGTTTTGTCGAGGCTACAGGTTAATTATTAGTCTAAAACCTTATTATTCGATTTATTGAAATTCGAACCTATATATTTTTTTTTCTATACAGCCAGTATTATACTCATACTGGCGAAGCTCAAGCGCCTGGCGGGTCCGCATAGCACTTAACCTGAAAGAGATACCATATGACATCAAAGCTGTGAGCTTGATCAAAGGAGGAGGAGAACAGCACTGCAATGAGTACAGGGAAGTCAATCCAATGGAACAGGTCCCATCTTTATGCATAGGTAAGTTCTGCTTGAATTTGCTGTCTACTTATTTAAGTACTAAGTGACTCATAATCTTGTTTTTTTTTATTATTTATCATAACATACTACACTTTGTGTCAGTGAGACTAGATAAATAATTATATGTATTCAATCTGAGTTGGTTTTGAAAATAGCAATTGCTGATTTTATTGCTGGCTCTTCTCAGCAAACTGAACAACTAATTAGAGTCTGACTATTCATGTGGTTTGAATAAAAATATTTTCATTTATCTTCTAAGTAAGACAAATAAGGTATGTTATAAAATTCTAATTGTGCCTGTTTTGTACTTACTTACGTATAGATTTAATAAAATATTGGATATCCAAATGTCCCAATGCAGTGTCATTGCCATCAGCCTCTCTTTCCTCTTTCTCTCAGTCTTTTTTAATTAATTTCAGCATATATTTTTCAATAAAATCAATTATAAATTATATTGGTAATGAAGAAGTTTGGGAATTTGATAAAAAATATATTTTAAAATAATCAAGTGTATTCGCATATGTAAGGTTACAGCAGAAAGTAGAATGACCAACAAAATTTGAATCATCAATGATGGTAGGTAACAAAATTAATCATTGTGATTGAACCTTACAAATACAGGCGCAGTTATATGTATGCACGTAGAATGTTGCTATTAAAAAGTAGAAGGCGATGTTATTTCTTAACATGCCCCCGGGCGTTGAAAGCTTGTCTTTCAACAAAAATCATCAGGCAGAGGGCAAATCTTGCTGAATGCTCGGCGAACAGTTCCATTCGGTGTCCTTATATCGGCCACTCGGTTAGCGCCATCTCGTCCAGAAAATCCGCAACAATTCTTGGAACTCGAACACCACTTGACTGAAAATTATGTCGCAACTTCTCAATTACTTGATTGCGAGTTAGTTGAAGTCGAGATTACTGTTCATAGCTGTGCGTTGGCATTGAAGTAAGGTCTTCCAATCAAAAATGAACAGGCGTCAACGGCGATAAGTCAATAGGGTCAGAGGATAGATGAATGAGCGAACGTAAATTCAATAGTGCTTCAATTTGCACCAACATAGTATTGAGTTCCTCAATGTTAAATTACAATTACCCAGTACTCTGTTTAAATAGAATTTAGCACGCTTCACACCAGCTTCTCAGAGACCACCGAAATGAGGAAAATAAGGAGGAGTAAAGTTAAAACTAATTGGCTACATCTTTAGACAGTGAATTGCAACACGTTTTTAAAATTTTACCAATTTTGTTAACGCATCAAGGAATGAAGTATTATTCAGGAAATATATTTACCTCTGCGAGCCATAAATCTTAATTCTGATATGAAATCATTGCCCGTTAAGTCGCCCACCAGTTCAATAATAATAATAACGGTTATTTCAATATAAACTGATTTAGTTGTGAAACATACGAAAATCGCCACATAAACCTTAACCAACCTACAACCTCTCCCTTGACGACTAGCAGACAATAATGGACCTGCATAATCTACCCCTACACTTTCAAACGGGTAACCGGGTGAGATACGTTGCTGTGGTAGGTATTCCATAACTGGAGGTACTATCTTACCTCGCATGCGATTACATAACACACACTGGTGATAACATTGTTCAGCTAAATTTCGCCCGCCGATAGGCTAGTAAGATTCTTTAATTGTAAATATGAGCAATTGAAGCTCTGTGCATATTTCTACTTCTTTTATTATTACTTCGCATATTGTTGATTTTATTTTTTTTAGTTTTAGCCATTATGTAGCGTATTCGCTATTATTTAATAAGAACTTGTTTGCGTTACATTTTATTATTTACTTGGTATTGGTATTTTTCTTTTTGATTTAATTGTATATTGTATTGTACATTTTGCTGTTATTGAAAAAATATAGCCAATAGTCAGATTATAAAAAAAAAGGAAAAATATATATAAAAAATGTAACCTTGCTGAGTTTCTTGCCGGTTCTTCTCAGTTGAAGGCTGATTTCCGAATCGGTGGTAGCTTCAGTAAATTCGACCTTCATAAGTGCCCTCCTAGGGCCTAAACTGAATAAATGGCTTTGACTTTGACTTTGTGTGTATTAAGGCGCTACCTAAACGCAGGACACCGTAAAACGCATAGTTTTTTGTCGCACAGTTTGGCGAATAGGTACATACTACAAGCCAGAAAAAAAATGAGTGTATTGTCAAATGTTCAAAGAAAAGACTTATTATTATTTTTTTCATAAAAATTAAATAGTATCATGACAAAAAAAGTATAAAATAGAGCTCACAAAAATATTTTTCGTCGCACAAATCTCAAAATTTTGAGCGGTAACTATCATTTTTTTTGTAATGATAATAATGGAAATTCAATCAACTAAAGAATTACCTAAAAAATATTCCACTTAGCCGTGCAATTATTTTTTAATTTAATTAAAACTGCAAAATTACTTTTATTTTGTTGGTCATTCAATTCAACTAACATCAAACGCATCGCTGTTTTGAACCTTATCTGTTGCCACGATGCGCTATTCTCGTTCGTTCGCCAGTGTCATCTCAGTCGGCTTCGAGATCTTAGTGAGAGTGGTCGTGTTACGCTAATTTCGAATTCGCTCTTAGCTTTTTTCGTACACAAATTTATTATTAGCTATAGAATAGATAATAAGTTATTTTATAAATATTGACTTTTATTAGATTTAATTTTCAAATAGGTACTTAATATTAAGTTTTTTTTTGTGATTATGGACGCATTTATATTATACTATCATAAGGACTCATTAGGTATTTTATATTTTGTGTTTTTTTCGTGATTCGTGTTGCTCTGTGTTGATAACAGCAATTATATAGAAGAAAACCACAATGGGCAATAAAAGAAACAAAGTACTACGACGGATATGTACAAGAAAACGACGTAAGAAGCCTCTAGTATCTCAGTAAGTAGTAGTGCCTACCTATCTATCTATAACTATATATTACCTTTGTATATATGTCACGCTTTATTATTGTATTATATACATACAAGAATAATTACAATCATCATCACTGCATTGATCGCAAAATAATTTATCATAATCACAATAACGTTCACTCTGCGCCGCGACCATAGCTAGCCGGTGAGCGCTAAAATACCGCAGCTAGCGCTCGCTTGCCGGTGAGCGCTAAGATGCCGCAGCCACCTCTCGCTAGCCTCTGAGTAGCGCTCGCTCGCACTTTATTGAGTAAAGTTCAAAATAATAAGATAATGTTATAAATATCTACTTATTCCGAATTGTTTTCTATTCAATTACAGAGAAGCTAAGAGTCAGTGTAATAACCCCACAACATCACTCACAAGTCTGACTGCAGTTATTCCAATCTCGACAGATACAGACACTGTTCAAGAAGCAGATGATGGGTAAGTACTTATAATATATGACATATTATTTTTTTTTTTTTTCATTTTATATCTTCTTTTATTCTTCTTTGCTTCTTATACAAAAGCCAAAGTAAAAAAATAAAAATATTTTGCTACCTAGGTCCATAGTACATAAGAACAGAAACACTTATTTTTAAGGCTTTTTTTATAGCGTCGCGCTATGACCCTTATATACATCGATTGGGGACACTCATAGACACAAAAAATACTAAGGTGTCTATGTCCTAAAACGTCACGTTACAGAGTTATATGCAAAAAAATCAAAATCACTCGTTTCAGCATGATTGACAAATGACATACTTCTACATTATTCTTACAAACACTACATAAGTACATAAACCATTTATTTTTGAATTTTTTTTTCAGACAAACTGCCCTAAACGAGCCGTACCGTATAGAAACCGTTTCTCAAGAAGATGCTTACCTACCAATACATGGTCGAAGGATTATACACATGATGTACTTCATCCAGCAGCTTCAAAACATATCCAGCCATAGTTCTTTGTATAATTGTAATTTAAAAGACATGTCATTGATAGGGGAAAGCAGAAATGGTTTGATCTCTAAATATAAATTTAAATGTAACATGTGTAAAAAAGATTTTGTAATTATAAGTGAAGATCAAGAAAACACATCTAATGTTAACGCAAATTTGGCTGCGGTTACAGGAATCACTTCGGCTGGTATTGGTTATTCACAGTTTCTCGAAATCACCGCATGCATAGATATACCAATTTTTTCAGAAAAAACTTATTCAAAAATTCAAGACACCGTTTATGAAAAATGGGAAGAAACAGCTCTAGAGTCGATGGAAAAAGCTGCTATGCGTGAGCGTGATGCCGCTATAGCTGAAGGGAAATTTAGTAAAGATGATATACCCATAGTAGATGTATATGCAGATGGAGTTTGGTCATCACGTTCGTACGGTAATAATTATAAGGCATTATCTGGTGCCGCAGCGATTATAGGCCGCAAATTTGGGGAAGTCCTATATATAGGTATTAAAAATAAATACTGTCAGGTATGTGCTCGATCAGAGAATAAACAAATATCAACACCAGATCACGTTTGCTTTAAAAATTATAATGGGACTTCAAGCGGCATGGAAGCAGAAATTATCTGCCAAGGATTTGAAAAATCTATTGAAATGTATAACATAATCTACGGTAGGTTAATTGCAGACGGTGACTCTGCTACTTACGCCAAAATCCTAGCCCACAACCCATACCCAAATCATGTTGTTCAAAAGATAGAATGCAGAAACCATTTGTTACGTAATATGTGCAACAAATTAAGAGCTGTGACCAAAGACACAAAATATCCTTTAGAATATAGAAAAACGTTGTCAGAAATCAAGATTATGAGCATTCGTAAAGTTGTGATAACCTCAATACAGAGATATAAAGACAAAGAGAAACCAGAATCATTAATAAGTTTCAGAAAAGACGTAGAAAACTCAATTTATCATGCTTTCGGCAACCACGAACAGTGCCAAAATTATTACTGTACAAAAGATAAAATTGCCCAAAGCAATATTGAAATACAAAATACTATGTTCTGGTTCAGAATAAAGACGATTATTCAATCCATTACATCAAAATCTAGAAGTCTGCTTGAGGATGTAGATACTAACATAGTAGAATGCTTCAATAGTGTCGTAGCAAAGATTGTGGGGGGAAAAAGAATAAATTTTTCACTTCGTCGTGGTTATCGTGCACGATGTTCTGCTGCAGTTTTGTCTTTCAATAATCCTAATCCAAGACATACACTTCACAAAAAGATGTTAGGTCGAAGCCCTAAAAGCATTCTGAAAAAATTCGAGGAACGACGACTGAAGAAAAAAAAATTCAACCAAATAAACCCTCATAAAAAGAACAGAGTAAGAAATAAGATAAGCAGTAATATTCAACATGATTATGGTGCTCAAAGTACTTCTCCTGATATGCCACCACATGAATTAGTAAGTGCTAAAGAGCTATTTTTGACAAATTTAAAACAATTAACTTTAGACAAAGAGAAAATACAGCTTTCAACAATAAATCAGAGAGATAGCAATGACTGGCTAGAACTAAGGAAGAATATGCTTACAGCATCCAATTTTGGCATAGTAGTAAAAAGAAAAGAAAGTAGCAGTAAAGCCAAGTTAGTGCAAAATATATTGTACAAATCAAATCTCAGCAATGTAGCAGCGATTGCACATGGAATAGAAAACGAACATCTCGCTTTGCAACAACTGGCCAATCAAGAAAACGTCATAATTGAGCCTTGTGGGTTATTTGTGGACGACGAATACTCTTTTCTTGGTGCCACGCCAGATGATTTGATAGGCCAAAACACAATTGTGGAAATTAAATGTCCTTTAGTAGTTTACAAAAACGGCCTAGAAAATGCCATAAAGGCAAATAAAGTACAAATATGGAGATACGATAAAAAAACCAAAATCACCACACTAAATAAAAATAGTACATGGTACTACCAAATTCAGGGGCAGCTCCATGTTACCCGAAAACAAAAATGTTTATTTGCTGTCTGGAGTGGCGAAAATTATCCCCTCAAAAAAGAACTCATAGAAAGATCTGATGTCTTCTGGGAGACTAAAATGAAAGAAAAACTTTTGAAATTTTATATGGACTGGCTTCTGCCAGAAATAGTAGATTCACGTCAAGCTCGAGGCATGCCAATAAGAGAAAAAGTATCGTCAATACTTGATCAAGACCATCAACAGACTGAATCGTCTCGTAAGAGGAGACTGAGTTTAACGGAGTCGCCAATAGCTCTTTCTTTTTCAAGCGACGACAATTATATAGAAAATGAGCCATGTCCTAAGAGACGAGAGAAAGAGAAGTTTGTAGGATTGTCAACTACTTCTGACACTTTTGATGAAAATAAAGAAAATATGCCCTGTTGTAGCAGACAGCTAACTTTTGATGAGATGTAGGAGAATAAATAAATTATTATGATTGTTTGAACATTTTTAAGGTTTTTTATTTCCCCCCCCTTCCTAAAATTTATACAGTCATAGAATACATACAGTCATATATAAACATATAAATATGTTGTAAAAACAATAAAGTGAGCAAAGACCAGATGGTTCATAGAATACTTACATATATCCTTATAGGTAAAGACATAATAATTTTTAGCATACCAGAGAAATGGATATTGTTATAACAAAAAAAAAAAAAAAAAATCAAATGTTGACAAAATAAAGAAATACTTATTTACTTATAGATTACAGGAAAACCTATAAAGAAGTCTATGATATGGTGAATATGGGATATACGTACGGAACCCTCTCCACGCGAGGGCAACTCGCACTTGCTAGGATTTTTTGTAGTTTTTTATCCTTGCTGGTATCAGCATGAATAGGCCGGCTCAAACGGAGAAGTCGGTAGGACTTACAAAGAGTAACATAATACATTAGGAATCCTACCCTCTCACAGAAGTCGCTAAGGATAGGTTTTTGGTAGGGCAAGTCCGTCCACGCTACGCGAACAATGAACGAATTCTGTTCGTTCGTGGCTCGGCTCGTGCTCGGCTCGCGTAGCATGGACGCACCATTAGATGTCAGTTTTATCAATCAATGCAAAGAAAGAAATTAGTTTCAATTTTTGAGGATCGGAACTTCATATAGTTAAATCTTCCTATAGTACAATATTTAAAAAAATGCAACATATTGTTGTGTCAGAATAAGGATAGCGTCAGAATAGCCGCGCGTCCTATCATAAACGCGGGCGGCCGGTCGGCCGGCGCGGTGCCGCGGCGGTCGCCCCGCAGTGGGCGGAGCTATGTGGTTGTTCTTCCCCTGCTTCACCCCCTCAATAATCTAAAATTTGCTTCATATAGCGCCTTAATATGTTGTGCTCATAATAAAACAATAATTTAGTAGAGATATGAGTGGACTGTAAAACTAAAGGGTGTTTCTTTTCAAAGGGATAATCTGAATTTTCTAGACGACCACCCAGTTAATTTATTATTATCTAGAAAAATATTTAATTTATTAAACGGACACTTTTAGGGAAATCTTTACTTTGTAACATAAGTTTGTTACCTCAGGAAATATTTCCATTCGACAACATTTTATAATTAAATTTAATGCTGCTTGTAACTCTTAATTATTTAAACAGTTAGTTTTAACAACCTGTTTTTTATTACAAGTAGCAAAGAAACGTAGACCATACGCAATATACGAATAGTTTGAATAGTAACTGAAGATAATGAAAACAGTTTTATTATCTGTGGTGACATAATATAATGAAACGTCCAGTTTAATTTCTGGAAGTTTCTCCACAGTTTCTACAGTTCCTATTTTTGAAGGCCAAAAAGAAGTGTCTAGTTTCAAATAATCTGGATCAAACCATAATAAATCCAACGACTGAATAGCGTTTGCGTCAACGCCACATGTTATAAGATCAGTCGAGTTTTTATCCGTCGGAAAATACCTCCAAGTGCAATTATGAATTTTATCTACGATGTCTGCTACACGATTGCGAACAAAAGGCTGTAATTTATATGGCAGAATCTTCATCCAACCTAAAACAAACGTGGAGTCAGTCCAAATGGTAGTATACTTTACTTGAACCCGAAGAACAACGTTATGCGGTATAAAGTACGCAAATTGCTGAGAAGTAAGTTTAAGTTCAGATACATAATAACCTTGTGACTCATCCTCAGATATGAAGTCAGAATAACTTTTTCTAAAAGAAGGCTTGCTTTGAAATCTGCCCTCTAATGATACTGTGTAAGAGTACTTAGAACGTTTAAATGAATCACCTAATAGATTTAGTGATTTTTTAAGAGGCAGACGTACGCAGTAATGACCGTTTTCAAGCCTAATAGTGTTTTTAATAATGTGATCCTCACATAATTGCTCCTCCTGAGAATAATACGATGACTTAGGGCTAATCTCATCGAGCTGCCAAAATCGCGTCAGTTGGATTTGAATGTCATCGTTAAGAAGCTGAATGTTATCATTAATATTAGTAATATTACATTTTACTAAATGTGATGATGATGACTTCGTATCATGACCGCTGTTTACTGGGCCAGAGACTAACCAACCAAGTTTAGTCTCGTAAAGTACGGGATTGCCATCACCTAACCTAATCCTTTGAGATCCTAACAAGTCCCAGAAGATATCAGCACCGATGATTAAATCTACTGCAGACGGTTTATAAAAGTTAGGATCCGCTAAACAAAGATCAGTCGGAATGTTTAATTTTGACAAGTTTATTTGTCTACAAGGCACGTTCTCTGTAATAGAAGGCAACACGAAACATAATAATTTACAGGCATAATCTTCGTTTAATGATTTCATTGGCACGTGAATCATTTTACCTATATGTGACAATGAATTATTTATGCCTAGAATGGATTTATCTACGCTATGAAACGGTAAGTTTAATCGCCGATGCATATCTTCAGTTATTAGACATGAAGTACTTCCGCTGTCAAGAACTGCGCGAGCGATGATTTCTCGATTATTAGCATCGTATAATTTAATTAAAGCGGTTGACAACAGTACTTCATGGCCAGTGTGTGCGGAAGCCGCGATGCAAGCGGACAAGGCGCGTCTCGGCTCATCAACAGGTGTCGGCTTATCAGTGCAATCTGCATTCGAAGATGCCTGACTCGACATCGTTGACCTTGACCTAATATCTGCCACATGAACGAGTGTATTATGTTTTCGCTTACATATTTTACAACCGGGCTTCTTACAATGATTAGCGTAGTGACCAGACCGAAAACAGTTAAAGCAAACTTTGTAATTAGGTAATAATTGTAGCCTTTCTTGATTTGTAAGATCTAAAAACTGTGAACAATCGGATAAGTTGTGGTTGCCGTTACATTTATTACAGAGTTTTGATGAAATACTATTAGTATTCTGTGCATTTAAATGTGATTGTGAAGAAGTGAATGATCCTATCATAGTTTTAAGTTTATCATTTTTATTAAGCTGAGTTGATTGGCGGGTGTGTGATAATTCTAGTGTTTCGAGTAAGTCGGCACGGTTTCGCATGAAAGTTAAAAACTTGGTGAGTGTAATACGTTCATCCTTATCTAACTTACCTTTGAGTTCTTCCCACTCGCGGTATGTCTTAGTGTCTAGTTTACGAGTCACCATATGTACTAGGAGTGTGTCCCAGTGAATTGTAGGTTCACCTAAGGACTCCAGTGCACGCAAATTTTTATTTAATTGGTCAATTACTCGCTTAAGACTATAAGAAGACTCTTTAGTAATTGAGTCAATGTTAAATAAGGCCGAAACATGATTTTGTATTAACAAACGTTTGTTATCAAAGCGCTCGCATAATAAGTCCCATGCAACTTTATAATTTTTGGCAGAAAATTCGATGGATTGTATTACCACAGCAGCCGTCCCCTCCAGTGATGCCCTAAGATAGTGAAATTTATTTATTTCATCTATATCGTCAACAGAGTGTATCAGACTAGAAAAGGAATCATGAAATTCTAACCAATTATCGTATGATCCACTAAATTTTGGCAATTGAATGGTAGGTAGTTTAACGAGCCGATGGTTATTACGAGAGGAAGAAACATTAGTATGAGTAGAACCTTTTTCGCTCTCATCATCGCGTGGTTTGGAATTACGTGATAATATATCTTGAGCCTTCGAAATAGTCTTATAATAAAGTGTTTCGAATTCACTTCTTTCCGAAAGCTGAGAAGTCATGTCATCGACGAGGCATTCAATTCTCAGTTGTGTCTCATCATACTGCTCGTACAAAGATTCCATTTTACCGATACGTAATTGCAATTCACATACCTCAGATGAACTTAGTGTTTTTTCTAAACTACCAACATACGATGAAAAAACCGTTAAACGACCTTTATAACTGCCGCGTTTCTTGTTAAGCTCCTTTAATTCCTCCTTTTCGGACATTCTGAGAGACTTGTGATCAGCAATGATATTATATAAACAATAGGGATTAACCTGAAATGTTATACAATTGCAATATTAACTATATGCTAATTACTGGTACACAAATCATAAAAAGGAAGATTTAGAGTTTGTATTAATTGTATAACGCCAACAATGCCAAATATTGTGATGATAATTTAGTGATAAATAGAAAAATACAAGACTATAAATTTATTATATTATTGAAATTAAACACTTAAGCACTGATTGTAATTGTTGTTAACAATGAAGCAACATACATAAATAAGTATTACCTAATCAGTACCAGTGGTGAATAACTATGATTTAAAGTTAAGTTAATTAATGTTCTTCACAATCTTAACTGTTCTTAACAATCTTGCTATACCTACTCTTAACAAAAGGTAGCACTTACACATCAATGAAACCTATGCAAAATTAATAATGGTAAAACTAATATCACTTTTAAGGTACGTGGCACGTAAATTAGAATTTAATTAACAATATTTTAAACTAAGAACTGTTAATAAATAAGCCACGACCTTAAATACAATTTATAGTGAACATGAACTACCAACATAGGCATACTTTGAAATTGCAAAAAATTATACAAAGTAAATCTGTATGTACTAACCTTATTAAATGATGAAAATACACTTATATACTACCTGATCAAGAGAGTACTGGGTTCAATTAATTAAATTAGCAGTGCATCATCCAATATTAATTCCGTAAATTCGTGACCTGATGATGTCCTCTATATGACCTCTTTGCCTCTTCAGATATAAAGTTTCCAACTGATTATCTTCTCCAATTTATATTAATATCCAATATGGTTCAATTAATTAATTCTTATGCGGATCGTAGGACCAAATGTTAATGAAGAAGTTTGGGAATTTGATAAAAAATATATTTTAAAATAATCAAGTGTATTCGCGTATGTAAGGTTACAGCAGAAAGTAGAATGTTGCTATTGAAAAGTGGAAGGCGATATTATTTCTTAACATATATTGATATCTCTAAGATTTATAAACTTTACATAAGTAACTAAATTGACATTTAAAACAATATAAGTATTTATTCATTTTCACAGATGGACACACACTCATAGAATCTCTGAGCATAATGCATTACTTGGAGGAGACAAGACCTCAGAGGCCACTTATGCCTCAAGACTGTTCCAAGCGTGCAAAAGTGCGTGAGATTTGTGAGGTAAGACTTATGCATGCATGTTTGTCTATTCTCTGACAAAAAAAAAAAAAGTGTTATCATAGTGTCCAATGAAACATGAAATGAAATGAATTTAAAATTATTAAACAGTAGGTGATTTTTAATGAAGAACCGAATGAATGAATGATGTTAAGAATCTACCATGTTGCTCAACAAGGCATTACTGTTTGACTTCCAGATAATATCATCAAGCATCCAGCCCCTGCAGAACCTGATAGTCCTCATCTACGTGGGAGAAGAGAAGAAGAAGGAGTGGGCCCAGCACTGGATCATGCGGGGGTTCCGAGCTGTTGAGAAACTTCTGTCTGGCTCCGCTGGTAAATACTGTGTGGGAGATGAAATCACGTTTGCTGACTGCTGCCTGGTACCACAGGTCTTTAATGCTAGAAGGTGAGGAATGGTAAATTACGGTTGCAATATTTTAATAATTTTAGATAAAGAATGCTAATCTTGAAGATAAAAAGATGCAGCCAAGTCTATCGCTATGTATTGAAAATTAAGTTTATGTACGAGGTAAACAATGCTCATACATGATATCGTCATATTTATATAATAACTGCAAAATATAATTAATTTACATATATGTCCGTTTTAAAACAACTACGCCATGCCGATGGATAGAGAGAGAGTGAGATGGCAACACCAAACTCGAGAGGAAACTAACGCTGCATTCACTATATAACTTATTTTGTTTCGTCATACATTATTATTATATTCATGAAAGAAATTAAAAAAAATACTTCTCATTTAAATTTCTCAATTTATTCTAGGTTCCACGTAGACCTGCGGCCGTTCCCAATAATCTTGCGCATCGACCGCGAGCTAGAGAACCACCCCGCCTTCCGCGCCGCTCACCCGTCCTCGCAGCCCGATTGCCCACCCGAAGTCGCCAAATGAACCAAACTCACCTCGCCTACATACAACCTGTATATGCCGTCGACGCTTTCATAACAACATTTTATAATAAAAATTCACGCAGTTATTTTTTACCATATAGGTAACTGACCACAATCGAGGTAAGTGATGATATGGTCGAAGATGGTAAGCACAAATTGATATGGCTTTGTGCAGCTGCTGGCATTTACCGAAGCATTGTCAATTTGAGGCTGATTGGCAGCCAGGCGGGTACTACTACTACAAAGTATCCTACCATGGTGCTATGGTCTCCTTACGATTCAGCATTCGAATCCACGACCGTCTATGCGACGTATTCGACGTTGTGTTAGCAATAAAATTAGCGACTCCATTAGACTATACAAATCTGTTCAGCCGACGATGTTTAGAAACCAAAATACTTCATTAAAGTTTTGCATTTATAAAAATAGCATAGTGAATATCAATCCCGTAAAGTATTTCGTAGCGTCACAAAAGTAATTTGGAAGTTAGGTATCTACATACAGTTATTGGATAGGTATTTTTGTTTGGGCGTCATAAATTTAAAAAGAAAGTTGGTAAATTGAGTCCACTGCACTGCACCGCTGTCTTTGTGTTTTTGTTTTATTAATTTGATTTTGGAACATTATTAAAATGTTTTTCTATTTATCTAATAGGTTGTGTTAATAGCTTTTGTTTGATAATTATTTTATTATTAGCATTTTTAAACAATTGCTCATGGTTTTTAGATATATAAGCTTTTACGTCAAATGTAATAATATCTAGTCTGATAGTTAATTTAAGGTTTATACAAGGTTTTTGGGTCGTATATAAGTACATAAATGATATATTATTCTCTTTACGTATTCTTTTGTACGTTTATTGTATTTGTATTTTACATTCCATTTTTATTGAAATTTGATTATAAAATGTTTTATTGTTATTTGAAAATGTCATAATTTTATCAATTGATATTGTTTATGTTTAAATTTTGGTAGAATAAAATATTCTTTGTTCTAAAATGTATCTTTTAGTGACGGTTTACCAATTTACCCCCTAATACTTATTACTTCTTAAAAAAGGTATTGTAATCTTAGATCAGCATATAGATAATCTAAGATTGTAATAGTTGATCAGTGGTAGCCTAAGCTAAATACCTAACCCATAGATGTGGTATAAATTACTCTGAGTAGGTACATATCTACATAATATTAGCCAAAGAAACTAGTAGGTAGTGCAGTCCCTAAACAAGAACCACTACCTTTGAGTATCATAGCTAAACGTAGTGTAGTGATTGATTATATCCTCTGATCACAGCGAGTCAAAATATTAAAAAAACTTTATAAAAGATACATATTCAGAACGCATTTATTTTTACATAGAGTAGTTGAGAAAATAAGAAAATCTCTAGAGGAAAAAGAATACTGTTCATCTGCATTTCTAGATATCCAGCAGGCTTTTGACAGAGTCTGGCATGAGGGTCTTCTCTGCAAGATAAGGACAACTCTTCCGCATAGCTACTATATTCTGCTGAAATCGTATCTCATAGCTCGAATATTCCAAGTAAAAGAATCAGAATCTACTTCCAAATTCTACGACATACAAGCAGGCGTACCTCAAGGCTCGGTGTTGGGACCAATCTTGTACATCTTATATACCTTCGACCTACCACAAGTAGACGGAGTCATGATTGCTACATATGCCGATGACACAGCTGTAATGGCGAGTAATAAGCATCCAATTGTAGCCACAAACCAACTCCAACAGGGTCTAGACTCAATTACAAAGTGGCTTAAAAAATGGAGGATCAAAGCTAGCGCAACAAAATCAGTACATGTCACTTTCACGCTTCGGAAAGAAAACTGCCCCCCTGTGCATCTCGATAACACTATGCTACCCCACCAAGACAGCGTTAGATATCTGGGCTTACACTTGGATCGGCATTTGACGTGGAACCAGCATATTAAATGCAAGAGAGAAGAACTCAACGTGAGATACAGAAAACTCTACTGGATGCTTGGTAGAAACAGCAAGTTATCCATAGATAACAAATTACTCGTATATAAGTCCATATTAAAACCAACTTGGATGTATGGCATTCAGCTATGGGGGAGTGCAAGTAATACAAACATCGCAATATTGCAAAGGATGCAGAACGCAATATTGAGAACAATAGCGCATGTGCCGTGGTTTATTACCAACTCCGAAATCCACGCACATTTAAATATGACCACTGTGAGAGAGGAAATCCAGGCCTCAACAGAAAAATATAAAAAGCGGCTGCAAAGCCACCCGAACCTACTTGCGGCGAGTTTAAGCACGCGCAGCTACCGAAAACGTCTCAAGAGAAAAGACATAATAGAGTGAAATACCACTCTATAAATACAATGAGTAGCTGTCCTCTCTGGAGGGCGCACTCGACATGACAATATCCCACAAACAATCTGCTTATAGTATAATACTGATTGCAGATCAGCACAAAAAAACAAAAAAAAAAAAAAAAAATTATGTTATATTGCTTTCAAGCAGTCAGCAATTCAGCGAGTCAAAAAAAAAATTATAAAAGATATAAATTCAGAACGTATATAAGGTCCTAATAAATGAAGTACGGTCCTTTTGAGGGATGATAGTATAGATAGGTCATAAGATAGATAGGTCGTAATTTTAATGAAAAAAAAAACCTGAAATTGTACTTCATCACTACTAAGCATTACCCAATTTAAAACCATTAACGGCATAATCAGGTGTAAAATTTATTATTAAAAAATTAAAAAAGCATTTAAAAATACATTAAGTACTTACTTTTATTAATTTATTTATTACTTTAATTTATGAAGTACAATTTCAGGTTTTGTTTTTGAATATTTTTATTTTATTATTTTCGGAATACTTATGACCTATACTTTCATCCCTCAAAAGGACCGTACTTCATTTATTAGGACTTATATGTTTATTTATATGTTTTTATAATTTTTGAACGCATTTTGAGCCTATCGGTGGGAAAAGGGCGCGAACTTCGATTGGTTAGCGCGTATTTTTTGATTTTAAATATTACTAAAACCTTTTAAGCCCTAGATTCAGCAAGTTATAAGTTTAAATATATTATTTCAAATCTAGTTATGAATGCCTCTAGTGATGGCCATATGTATGAAGCTAGTAAGCGAAAAAGTTCTGAAGAAATAGTTTCATCTACACCAGCAAAAATGTCTGTGAACTTTTCTAGAAGTC
Source organism: Tetheella fluctuosa (assembly GCA_951216915.1). Taxonomy (NCBI): domain Eukaryota; kingdom Metazoa; phylum Arthropoda; class Insecta; order Lepidoptera; family Drepanidae; genus Tetheella; species Tetheella fluctuosa. The sequence goes on along the minus strand of OX578231.1, from coordinate 9,082,936 downwards.
CTCGTGGTTTATTTAAAGACTACAACCATATATATATTGAAGATAATAAACAGGAATACCCAATACTGCTATCTTCAGCATCAAACACTTCAAAAAAAATAGACCTTTTACAAACAAATAATATATTAAAATCTGTTGCCGGAATCAACCATGTCAAGCCTGTTGGTAATTCATTGATCAAAGTTTTCTTCAAAGACAAGGTAAATGCAAACAAATTCATAGTGAATAAACATTTATTGAGCCAAAATGAGTGGACTGCAAAGATACCATATGATCATTTAGAGGTTCAGGGTATCATTAAGACACCCCCAGAAATTACAGAGGAAGATTTGTTAACAGAGCTGAAAGCTTCAGTAAACATTATTGGTGTCAAAAGGTTTCTGCGTAAAGGTAGTGATGGTGTTATGATTCCTACTCCAACAGTTCTAGTCACATTTCTTTCTTCAGTGTTGCCTGATCATGTAACCTATGATCACATCTGGTTTGATACTCAATCTTACATCAAACCCCTGCGACAATGCTTCACATGCTACAAGTTTGGGCACAGCCGCGGGTCATGCAAAAGTAAGCAAGTTTGTTCTGTATGTTCCGGAAATCACTTCTTTAAAGACTGCAAGGATCCTGAGAATTTCAAATGTATAAATTGTAACGGTCCTCATGCTGCTGTGTCTGCAACTTGCCCAATTAAGGCTTCAAAGATAGCGGAAATTAAACAACGAGTTAGTGGGAAGATTTCATATGCTTCAATTGCTTCCAAGACTCTGACACCTACAACTTCTCAACAGCTTGGTGGTATCAAACCAAATCTGACTCCTCAACGTAGAGCTTCTCTCTCAGACATTTTAAACTCGGAAGCAATCCTATCAGCTATGACTAAAACTGTTTTAGACATACTTAAACGAAAAGAGTCTAAAAATAAAGATGATGATAATACCCCTTTAACAACTAAAGTAATAAAAGAGCTGCTTATTACCAACTTCAACTCCTAATATGGATCAAGGAGCTGGTCTTAGGCAGCTTAATATAGTTCATTGGAACTCTAGAAGTATCATATCTAAGTTAGATCAACTTAAAAACTTTATCTGTTCATGTGGTGTGGAAATTGATATAATTTTACTGAATGAAACTTGGCTAAGTCCAGTCAAAAAATTTAAGTTACCAGGTTTTAATATCATTAGGCAAGATTCTGATCGTCCTCACGGTGGTGTTGCTATTGCTATAAGAGATATGTATAATTATTCAATTATTGATTCTTACTCTTGTTATGATTTTCAAAATATTTTGGTTTCAGTAAGATTATCTTCATTCACTTTAGATATATTGAGTGTATATATTCCTCCTCCTCCCAATGGTAAATTTAGAATTCAACTTTTGAATAATGCTTTTTCTAAAATTTCAAGTAGAAACTTTCTCATTATAGGTGACTTTAATGCCCATAATACAGCTTGGGGTTGCAGGAAAAACGATGGAAGAGGCAATGTGATCCAATCCTTTTCTGATAATTTGAATTTGGTATGTTTAAATGATCATAGGATTACTACCTTCGCTCCATTTGATCAAGAGGGCAATGTTTTGGACTTGGCTTTCGCTTCTGCAAGAGTAAGTTCTAATTGTTCGTTTTCTGTTTTGGATGACCCACTCAGTAGCAATCACTTTCCTCTCTTCATTAGTGTTCTATATAACGTCAATAACACCCCTTCAGGTAGTTCTGTTGATACTAGCAATATTTCATCTGAACAAGTATTGCACTGTTTATCTACAGTGGATTATAATAAGATTGACTGGAAGAAATTCCACGATCTATGCACTGATACATTTTCATCATATATTATAAATAATACTGATTGTCCTTCTTCTTCTTCTTCTTCTTGATAGAATGGCGACTGAAGCCAAAAGCACAATTCCGCCAATGTCACGTTAGTTAAAGATAAACGAAGGGGATTCTTTTACAAGAAAATTTTGTTAGATGAAAAATTATAACGATTTCATTCAAATAATATGTGACATTTTGTTAACATTTCCTAAAAAGTCAAAAAGTTGCCATACTGAAAAACGAAAAGCATTGATTTGGTGGAATGATTTGTGTAGTCGGGCGGTTTCTCAAGCTAAGCTTGCTCTTAGTTCATATAAAACATATCCTTCTTTAGAAAATTATATTTTATATAAGCAGTTTGATGCTAGAAAGAAAATAATTTTATTTGAACAAAAACAGCTAAGTTGGGGTTTACTTTGCGAAAGTTTTAATCGTATGACGTCATCAAAAATTATTTGGGATTATATAAAGAGATTTAAATTCTCAAAGCTTAATACTTCTAATAAGTCTCACTTTTTGGACAATCCAAATAATGCTTTATCTTATTTAGACAAAATTGTGTCCTCTAGTGGGTTTGCCGATTTGACTAAGTTACAATCTTATTTTTCCTCCATTGGTTCAAGTTACGCTTCTTGGCTAAATGATTCTTTTGGTTTACATGAACTACGTGCTGCTGTACTAAATAAAAAGAATACTTCTCCTGGTCCAGACTTTATTCCTTATATCGTCATTAAAAAATTACCTGATTGTGCATTTAATGTTTTATTAGAAATTTTTAATAAACTGTGGGATAAGAAATGTATTCCGCCTAGTTGGAAGGTTCAATTTGCGGTACCTATTCTCAAACCTTACAAAGATGTTAATAGTTTAGACTCTTATAGACCAATTTCTTTAACTTCATGTTTTGCTAAGTGTTTTGAAACTATGATAAAAAATCGTCTTGAGTGGTTTATTGAGAATAATATGCAAATTCCTGATTTTCAATTTGGTTTTCGTAAAGGGAAAAGTGGTATGTACAATCTTTCTTGTCTTACCGGCGATATTCGCTCTAATTTCAGGAATAATAAATTTACACTAGCTGTTTTTTTGGACATTAAAGGTGCATTTGACAATATAAATCATGAATATTTAATTAAAAGCTTATCTAAATTAGGTATCCCTGGACCGGTTTTATTTTGGATTTTTAATTTTCTTAACAGTCGTAGTATTTCTTTAAAAATTAAAAACAAATTATATGGTCCCAAGTTAACAAACAAGGGCACTCCTCAGGGCTCAGTACTCTCCCCATTAATTTTTATTTTGAGTTTAGTTGATTTTATGAAACAAATTCCATGTAACGTTAAATATTCATTTTTTGCTGATGATCTTGTAATTTATTTGGATGCCGATGATATCACAGAAGCTGAACTGGTTATGAATAATTGCTTGCACGTGATTAATGATTTATTAACAAACCAATTGAAACTTGAAGTTAATGTAAGCAAAAGTTCAGTATTGCTATTTTCGAAAAAATTCAATTATCAACCTAAAATATTTTTTAATAATACCTTATTACCTGCTCGTATTACTGAGAAGTATCTTGGCATAGTTTTGGATTCCGGGCTCTCCTGGGCTCAACACATTGATTACATTTCTAAAAAAGCTGAATTGGGTCTAAATATTCTCAGATCTTTGGCTGGGTTAAGGTGGGGCTCGGATCCAAAAATCCTTAAAACTATATACATTGCTACTGTGAGGAGTCATTTTGATTATGGGTGTATAATCTACTCTGATGCTTCTAATCATCTACTTAGAAAGTTAGATATTATTCAAAATAAAGCATTACGTGTTATAACAGGCGCTATGATGTCTTCACCTATCAATTCACTTGAAGTCGAAGCTGGAGTAGTTCCCTTATTTATAAGAAGAAGCTATTTAACTGATAAATTTTCTTTGCTACTTGCTAGTCGTGATAATCCTGTTACACGTAGATGTTTGGAAAATTTCAACATTCCTAATTATAATGTTACACCTTTGACTGTCGCAACATCACTAAGTGAATCTGTTGCCTATTTAAATTTTGAATTTCAAGATTTAATTTTTTGGTCTTCATTACTACCTTGTTTTCTTTACGATTTCCACACCATAATGATGGATGTTACTATTTATTTAAATAAATTTGAGTCTAAGTTTGAATTTTTTGAATTTCTTGGTGATAAAGATGATTTTATAAAAATTTATACTGATGGTTCCAAATCTAAGGACAGAACTAGTTTTGCATTTTATGACTCATTCTTAAAATCTGGTAAAGTGTTTGTTTTCAATTTTTTCCGCTGAAATATTGGCCATCATTTATGCTCTTGATTATATTTCTAAAATTGGATACGCTCATAAGTTTTTAATTTTATCAGACTCTATGAGTTCTCTTCTAGCTCTAGAAAAGAAAAAAATGTGTGCTTCTAGTAATTATTTAGTTTATAAGATGAGACATGGTCTTTCTCTTTTGACCTGTAAAGGATGTACCGTTGAGTTTTGTTGGGTACCGGGACACTCTGGTATACCAGGAAATGAGCTCGTAGATGCTCTTGCTAAATCAAAAGAGAATGTTCAAATTTGCGATTTTAAAGTTCCATATTCTGACCTTATTCCATTTCTTAAACAAAATATGTTAAGTCGTTGGTCCATTTCTTTGCAATCTACTAGAAATTTAAAGGGTAAATGGTTAGCTGAAATTGTCCCGGTGCCTTCAACCAAAGCATGGTTTGAATATAATGGAAAATATTTAGGTAGAGATTTCATTACTTCACTTTGCAGATTCCGTATTGGTCATTGTAGATTTCCTGTCCATTTGTATCGACTTAAATTAAATAATAGCCCATCTTGTACTTATTGCAATGCAAATTTTTGTGATTTAGATCATTTATTTTTTATATGTCCCAAATTTAATTTACAACGTTTATTATTAATTAGTTTATGCAAAGAATTGTTAAATTGTAATACTCCTAATACTTTGCAAGAATTATTACGATTCCCTGAAATTTATAGTATTATTTATGAATTTTCAATCTCGACTACAGGCAAATTGTAAATTTTTATGATAAATATTAATATTACTCATGATTTTGTTTTAGGTTTAATGAATGTATGTTTTTTCTTGCTTTTGTATAATATTTTTTGCTATCTTGTATGTTCATGGTTAGGCTGATAGTCTTGTGACTAATGCCTGTAAATAAATAAAAAAAAAAAAAAACCTATCTGTGGATGACACTTGACAAATAGAATATGCTGCCACATAATATATTTTACCCTGCCTGTGGAGAAAATGTTGCTTATATACTACTACCCGCCCTCGTTAATATTAAAGAACATAGCGAATACTATTATTATTGGTAATAAAATAAGAAAATCAAAATTGAAGTGATACGTCAAAATAATAATCTTGTATTTTATCCTTTTTCTCGCAAATACATGTTATTGAATAAAATAAAACGTATTATTTATTGGTAAATTAAAGTCTAGTTAGTGAAAGCCAACCGTGAAAGAACTCGGTAAATAAAAAAAAGCACTCCGGGAGTGCCGACATAAGTGAAAACTTTTTTTGTTGTTGAGAGATTGAAATTGAGATTGATAAAAGAAACTAAACGTCAAACTGCGTCTCGCTCGTAACGGTGTCGCGAGTCAAGGGGTTTTACCTCATCTAAAAAGAAACTAAACGTCAAACAGCGTCTCATCACAACCGTGTTGCGTCTCATAACGGTGTCGCGAGACCAGAGGTTTTACCTCATCTAAAAATATGCTTACCGCGCTAAAAGAAGTTTACACTTTAACAATGCTAGGCAACCTATGACATTATTTCAATATTTTAAATGAATTTGAAAATCTGACACTATTGGTGTGTTTTAGCGTGCATTCCGTTCCGTGCATTTATTTTCCCTTATAAACTTTGTATGCTTACCACGTTCAGTTCATATCATTTACCTTGGTGAGAAGTGTAGTCAAACTCAAGGCCAAAAAATATCACAGAAATATCACATAAGAACAGGATTTTATTTATTATTTGTGGAGATAAATGGATAATATGGATGAAATACAATACGAACGAACTCAACTAAACACAGGATACAAAATTAAATAGTCAAAAAATTAAGATACCTTAAATAATATTTTATAAAATTAAAAAAGTAAAAATAATTGGGTAATGAAAGTTGGAAAGTGGCCACACTGGCCAGTTTGCTTAACTGTCTGTTCTGTCTGTCATTGCTGTCAAACATATCGAACGCTTTCGTCTGACTGACTCGCTCTCGTTGGCGACGTATCAGTCAACCGTGCTTGCTATGAATGAAACTTAACGAGTATTGTTGTGCTTGCGCCCGTATCGGCTTCGCATATTCACCGTATATTAAATATGAAACGAGTGTCGTGCTTAGTGATTAAATAACAATGCAATTTGCGCCCTACGTTCGTGCAGTGCTGTGAGTGAGGAACCTAGTGCTTAAGTGTTTTAACGATGACCGAGAAAAATAAATCAGATAAGATGACTAACGCATCGAAACCTGTTCCTATGAAACTTTTTGCTGCCTGGGAAGTGGACAGGACGCCTTCGAACTGCATACCCAGGTAATATTTACATTGTGAATAAGTTAAAAATTATAAGTTTATGTGAAGTTATTTCAAGTTGGAATGAACACATTCCGGCCCGCATAGCACTAAGTGGTATGATCGTATCGTTGCATATTTTGTTTGCGGATTTAAAACTCGGGCGTTGCGTTCGTGAAATGCCGGGCTATCGCTCTTGTGCTAGATTTATATATTATAATAAAGTGCTGAATTGAGTTATTTGTGTATTGTTTACATTCAAATAAAAATAGATATAGGTATATATACTTGACAGATTATATCATACACATGCCAGAGTATCTATAATTTTGTCTACAGCTGATTTGTAAAGATGTTACGTTTCTTTATATTATAGAAGTTATATATCCGATTGAGTTGTTGAATGTGTTACAATTATTTTTATTTATTGATTCCCTTTTACAGTCCATGATATTGAGATTATTGTTTGTCTTTTTGTTTTGTGATGCCTTTTTAGTAGCTAATTGTGGTGCTAGCATTATTTTGTTCAGTATACTTACACTATTTATACTACATTTATCAATAATATTCCACAAGTCTTTTAATATTCTAATAAGAATAATTTGACTGTCACATACTATGAAACCCATAACACTAAATGTCTCAATTATAAATAAATAACTCTCCTTGTCTGTTATCAAACTAAAAATTTCATTTTAATATTCTTTAGAAAAACTCCGAAAAGACAATAGTATTTAATCTTTCAATAATTGAAAAAAACATTGTTATCATTGTTAATTTTTATGAAAATAATGTTTCGATAGCTACTTAACATCATTGTATGTATCCATTAATTTGTTTCTACATTTTATCTTCGTAATATAATAATCTTACTATTACAGTCAGGAATATAAGTAGCCAAACAGATCTTTTCCATAACACCTGTACAAACTATCCATAATATGTAAAGATAAAACAAACAGTTTTATTAACCAAGTTTAAATATTATATTAAATGCTAACTTGATTATACTATAAAATTTAGAGAGTTGAGCTGTATCGCTTCATCAACTATAATATAAAACTTGGTGAAATTGTGCTAAAGAACAACCTAAAAATGAGATAAAGCATCAATAAGAACATAAAAATCAAATGGACAAAAAAAAGTAGTCAAATTGAGAACCTTCTTTTTTAATGTTGGTTAAAAATAAAATAAACAACTTTATTATTGCCCATTACACTTTAATGAAACATGAATTATTTTGCATGTTTGTTTAAAATAGTTTACCTACTTAACTAATGATTTTCTAATAGGATTATTATGTTTACAATATGATAATGACAGTAACTTAGGAGGAGATAATGTGTTTTTCACATTCTCATTATAAACATATAAACAACTTCTCCTGTTTGTTATTTTATTTTCCTTGTTGTAACTACCATGAGACAAGGACAGAAAGATTTGTGGTCAACTTACTAATGAGATATTGACTAAAATGTCAATGAACTGATATACTGCATCACCAATGGAATATCAAGTAAATTATGGATGGCTGTGACCTTAGCTTCCTCTGTATATAGGATTTAAAAAGTTACAATACTTGGTAGAAACATCCCCCTTTATTGTGCAGGAACCCTTGTTTTATAAAACTGGTTTCAACTGGATAATCTGTAGAACTGTGACGGTTTTATGTACTTTTGTTTGAGCTTAAATAAAGCTACACCGGGCATCACAGATCTCTGTGAGACCGCAGAATTCAAAAGACAACAACTCTGGCCATAGTTCTATCAAACTATTTAAAATATCAACAGAATCATTGACATATCCCATAGAAGCCAGGTTGGATAGAAGAGTAAGCTCGCATATTAGACCATGCAGACATTCAAGTCAATCCTTAAAGAGTAGAGAGACTTGAGAGAATAATTCGGAAGAGTAATGCCCAAAAATGTTGATCCATAAAACAGAGTAATTTAACAGTACTATGTCATACCTTGGTGCCACAAAGTGTGCAGAAAATACAAGAATGGACTTATCGACGGGCCAGTTGGCGTAGTTGGTAAGATAATAAAGGGTATCTCGCCGCAGGTCGTGGATTCGATTCCCACTCAGGACAGACATTTGTAGGCATGAACATGTCTGTTTGTCCTGAGTCTGGGTGTAATTATCTATATAAGTATATATTTACAAAAAAAGTAGAATATTATATTATCTGGCTTCCATAGCACAAGCTCTGGTTAGTTTGGGGTCAGATGGCCGTGTGTGAGGAATAATGTCTCAGAATATTTATTTATAGGCTTGTGTTTGACCACAATCTCACTATGGTAGGTGATGATGTGGCCGAAGGTGGTAAGCACACAAAGGCTAGAAGGATCTGGCTCTCAAGTGCAGCTGCCGGAACACACCAATAGGTGTTTGGCGACAGATTTTCAACTTGAGGGTGGTAGCCAGCCAGGCGGGTACTACAAAGTACCCTTCCACCGTGCTATGGTTTCCTCACGATGTTTTCCTTCACCGAAAGCTCAAGCTCATTGTAGGATTCGAACCCACGACCTTCGCCGCGGCGTCCGACGTCACTACCACTGAGCTATCATCGCCTTAAAATGATGATATTATTGTACTATAAACAAGTGCATTATATGATGAATAGGAAGTGTTCCCGATATGAACATAAAATTACACGTGGGTGTCGGTCGGGATGTTATTTTCTCGCTGTTAGATGCGGCATTTTTTAACGCAAGGCCGCCTCTGATATTATTCAATTGAACTTCATTCTATTATTGCAATGTATTACATTAATTGATGAATTGGACGTATTTATTTATTGACCTCGTAAACCAAGACCTATTTTGGGTTTTTAGTTCTTATAGTCAAGGAAGGTAGAGAGAATTGATAAAGGTAGCTCTCTGGTCTCAAAATCAAGATATCTACAAAGAATAAACAAAACAGTAAGACAATAAAAGATTATACGAACTGTATTATAGCATATGTGAGAACATATGCTACAGTTCGTATAATCGTATAATCGAGAACATAATATGCTTAATTCGTTTAGTCGCCAAGTAGAAAATTGACAGAAAATATGTTCACTTTTCTCGGAAAATTCTAGTTAACTTCGAACAAGTAAAACCGCAAGGGAATCCTTGTTAATTACATGAACGTTGTATAATATTACGCTTGGCTGCCGATGTAATCTCCTTTGAAAACATGAGTGTACTCAACCCATGTCTGTTTCTAATCAGTGTAGTACACCCATATATTAGGTACTTACTATTATACTAGAGAAGTACACCCATTTGGATAAAACCTACCTGTGCAAGTTTTTCGAGTGTATTGAGACTGGCAATCGAAGTAATTAACTAAATAATTAATTTCACGTGATTCTTAAATAAAATCCAATTCAATTACCTACGATCCATTAATCAGAGGACAGGCCCTAAAAGGCCGCTCATGCAATATTGCTAATGCAATTATATTTTTTGAATTCTCGGCAGGTCCTAAGTAATTCCAATGTTTGGCGCGGCGGACTTCACGTGCCTTATAATTTGACTTGGTTAACTGACGATGTTTCTCTTCACCGAAAAGCTAGTGGTGATCTCGTCTTAAACTCAGAGATATACTCATACCCTCAACTTTACATATTACCAGCAGCTATGCCCCGCGGTTTCACCCGCATTACCGGCATTAAAATGAGCCTAAAACCTTCCTCAATAAACGGGCTTTCTAGCGTAAAAGATTTTTCTAATTGCATCAGTAGTTTCGGAGATTACCTCCTACATCCAAACTTTCTATACAAAATGTACCTTTTTATAATATTAGTGTAGATAAATCGCTTACTCTCTGTCTGACTGTTTGTGCAGACAAATAATCGCCCTAACTTGCAAACGTTAGGGTGATTAGGGTTACGTCAAATAAAAAAAATATTGCATAAGCATAATAAATTGTTGTTCACCATTTTTTTAACGAAGAACCAAAATAAGGCATAATTCAAAAGCATCGAAACGAAAGTGAGTCGCTCTTGCGCATGAGTCACCGGGTGGACACTGGTTATGCAAATGCAGTAAAGCTGAACACATAATTGATTGTGGGACCTCAGTAATACATTCGAAACAAAGAGTCGAGAAAAATAAATAAAAGTTTTATAAAACTGTCTCATATATTCAATAATCTTTTTTTTTATCATACTGGTTAAATACTTCATGGGTTTAGCGAGATAAAGAGGACCTTATCTCTTATGCTCGAGCTAGTCTGGGGCTCGCCAGGTACGTAACTGAAGCGTACCTTCGCATGGTGCTAGATTACATTATAGTACCCTCCTGGCTGTTACTATCAACTCTTCTGGCATAAAATCAACGTAATCGTTCTCTCAAACAAGAAAACGTCTTAGTTTTCTTCATGAGATAACAGAATGCTTTGTAAGAAAAATAAATTCTCTTCCAAGTTGTCAGACATATCAGCCTCGTTTGTTTTTGTCTTATCAAATAGTTGACACGATTAGCTTCAGTATTCCAATGACAGATGCACCAGGTTCGGTTGACTATCATTGAATTCCTTAACGCGTGACGTTTCCTTTAGCGTCAAATTTAAAGTGTTTGTATTCCAAATTGTTAATCTTTTTTGTTTAAAATCGCTCCCAGTTTCTAAATTACCAACCTCACCGAAGTAATTGATGCTCTGCTCGGTAGGGCGACCGCAAGGTCATCTTCGAGTATAGGGTGACACACAGCACGAGTGGGTGATGCTGATTGAGTTATTGCGGTTGATACAGTATCGCGTTGCCGTCATTTGAGCTGGATATATTGCTGGCATTGCTTATGAGGAATGTTGGGTTCTTGTAAATTTAAAGAATGGGTCGTGAAATACTATGTTTGATAATTGGAGTCTTATCCTTCTCCTAAAACATGCTCAGTAACAGTAAACGCAATTTTTATAACTATGTCCTTTACTAAAGCCTTTCGACTAATTAAAAGGTTCTCAAAGACATTGGCATTCACAATAAACGCTGTAGTTATGGAAATGGAACACATAATCGATAATTATGCACCAATTAGCAAAACCAACGAGGTCACGGACTCACGATTATAAGACGCTTAATCCGCCTTAAATATGTAACACTTGCTAACCAAACAAGGCCGTTGGTTTTTGTAATAGTTGCATTATTGTTTGTTGTTTAAATGAAATAAGTTGTAACGGGAAAAATTAGGTTTATTGGTAATTTGTACCCACTGAAACTGTTTACATGCTTCAGTGAATTCTTACAATTGTATCGTTGGGTATTGTTTCGCTTACTGAATTTGACACTTTCGTAGTATTCAAACGTCACATAAAAATTTACACCACCATCTAAAAAAGGCAAACGATATGATGCTGTAGATGACGCAATGCTTTGAAAAGCATTCCTGCCGTAAGCCCCTGCTCCAAATTCCAAGCGTCATCGTCATCCCTTAGCTCAACCATGACGAACCGTGTAATCATTTGGTGATACTGAAACTATGATTATAGAAAGGGCTGATTGTATGTGGTATAGTACGTAATAGGTACCTAATCTTATATTAGTCGTTTTGGCATTGACCTTGCTTTTCGGATTCTATTATCAGTGTTTATAAATAATGTTGCATTATTTATGAGTAACCCATCATTTAATTTACTATAGAAACTAGTAACACGATCTTCCAAGGATTTAGTTGGGTGAATCATAAGTAGGCAATACCGGTCTTTAAATGAATTTGGTGAGGATCAATCTAGAATTTATGTGATAGGGCAGTTGCCCTATAATGTACTAGTAATAATTCTCTTACCAACAACGATATCATGGATGCTGTCAATGTTCTAAGTCACATACAAAAGATAAATAAATCGGAACACGATGTCGAGCCAACATTAAAGATAGTGTTTATTGACAGCAGTTTTTATACATCGATATTATGATTCTCATCTAAACAGCTAAGTAAGGAAATCAGCTAGTTACTTCCATATGCTTAACAGATTTTTTCAATCGATAATAAATTGAAAGAACCATTGTTCGATTGTGAGAACTAGATATTATTATTGCTTGGAACTGTTGGAACACCTGTTCCTTCTTTGGTTGAGTATTGAAGCTTTAATTCCGGTAAAACACCGAAAATAATTGGTATAATGAAATATAGTGCGCTGCTTGTTATAATAATATTAGCGAGCCATCAAAAGTCAGAATTTAGCACAGCTATATTAAACACCTCGAATAAAGTTCTTCATTTTGCAATACCAATTGGTTGCGTGCAAGTTTGGTCTACATTGGCGCATCTTTTCAGTAACATAACAATGATCTAGACACTCGGTCATCAATGAACTCGTGTTAACAATCTCGTACAGGTGGAATTATGTTACTCTATGATTGTACAACACAATTGTACACTACACATCAATTTAATTGGCTTTGTAAATCTAAACAGCAATTTCGCGTCGGCCTCATATATCTGTACCGTTAACTGCAATGAGTGTTAACTGACAGATCGGACCACTTTTTTTTCTGGTCTGGTCGACGACCTATACTATACCTCAAGTCACGCCCCATCGGTGCCGAGAAACTAATGTTCTTATTTCACAAGTTTTAAAACTGGAATTTGCTCGTTAGATACTATTATGTTTCCTTTCAATTATCTATAATAAGAAGAGCTATTAACAATTCCTTAAATATTCCGTTGAATTCTCATTCTTTGTATTACAATTTTTTAAATGTGTATTTAAAAGTTTATTCGACCCCTATTTTAAGACACGTTTATTTAGCTGTCTCACAATCAATTCAAACCCCACAGATATAATGTATGCAAAAACTTAACGGTAGATTGGGTTTCTTGAATGGAAGACCTCATGACAAAAGGTGGCACTTATAAGGTTAGAGTCTACTGGCCTTTGTGGAAAAGACGTTGATAAACTGAGCTCGTTCCAGTTAAATCTATATTGATGATAGTTTTGCTTTTTTCATCTTTGCCTACTTTCTCTAAGCTGATTCTACGCTACTAATTGTTAACTCAAATATTCAATAGATGTTCGTAATTTTATTAAGGAAACTTGTACGATTCCGCATATACTAGTATTTTCAATCGAATTTATTATTAGCGTCTGCTACGTATTGGAATGACCGTTGACTCACTCATCATCAAATACTACAATTTATTTCGTGTCTATTTTCACGTCGGCTATTATTTCTAAAAAACGTACGGTTGTTTTCATTTGATTATGTGCTTGCACTTTACGTTAATTAGCACAGTGGTGGGAATTTTGCTGGGTAATGGGACAGTGTGGGGGTTTATTACACGAAGGTATGTTTGGCGAATGGGAGTTTGTCACGCGAAATTGACGCTTCCTTTATCCATATTTATGGTTAGTATTATTATAAATTAAAGGTGCTGCTTAGTACGATTCAATGATTGTGAAATTACTTTATTTGTGTCACCGCATTTCTGTCTTTCCTTTGTTTCAGAATTCTTCTTAGTTTAAGATCATCATTGGAAACTTACAAGAATTTATTGCATTTTAATAAGATACTGTTTATAAATTTACATTAGTCGCGTAAAACAGTCATTGCTTTATAAGGCGGAGCAGCTTCCATGTTTGTTTACATGTCCCTCTGCTTTGTACTCACATCGATGATTCATTTGATGATTCACCAATGACCATCGTCACTGGCTCACCGTTTTAAATTTTTATTTGGTTTAATTCTGTACTAGCGTTCTAACGCATAATTTCTAATGTCTGATGGGTTGTGGCAGTCACGTTGTGCATTGTGGTGGATCGTAATTAGTTTTGTATCACAATGTGGTACTACACTGCCATTTTAAGGTAATTTCGTGTACGTGACATCCGAAATGGTTTTGTAACTCTGTTGTTGTTTACAGTTGTCGCATTTCACAATGGGTACAATTACCTTTGTGACTGTATTTTCATGTGGAGATTGTAATTTGGTTCTAGTTAGTATAAATTGCGTCTGTGTATATTTCTTAATTAATTCCTTAATGATAGTATGTCATATAGGAATTTAATTATTGTAACACCTGTCCAATTAAGACGAGTTCTACTGTGTTGTTTGTATACATAGTTTCCTGTTACAATTTTTAATATTTATATAAACGATATATTCAAATTATTACATGGAGTTGTTTTCCAGTTTCCTCCTCTGCAAGGACACCTTTTTAAGTGTTTGTTAGAAGAAACTCAGCGAAGATGTCATGGAACTGATGAACAATAAACGAGTGATTTAACTGTATCAATATGAGATTGATTCTTTATCTCATTTGTCCTTGTTGATTCGATAGAGATAGACTGCTCGAAACTTAGTGATACATTATGCTTTGCCTTTTTTGGTAACGAATCCATCTCATTATGTCATATAACGAACCGGTTCCAAGTAAATTTGCTTATGAATTGTTACCACACGCTTAATTATGTATTTGTTTGTTATAGTATGTGAGTATATCATACTCAGTAAATGTAAAATTGAAGAAAGGTTGATAGATCCTTACATTAAAAAAGAACTTCAATTTATAATAAATATTCTGGGACATTATTTCTCACACACGGCCATTTGACCCCAAACTACGCAGAGCTTGTGCTATGGAAGCCAGATAACTAATATACTACTTTTTTGTAAATATATACATATACATAATTACACCCAGACTCAGGACAAACAGACATGTTCATGCACACAAATGTCTGTCCTGAGTGGGAATCAAACCTGCGGCGTGATAGGCGGGGTATTTTACCGACCACGCCAACCGGCCCGTCATTTAATGCACTATGAATGACAACCATGGCAAAATCATGAATGCATTACGCAACTTTGAAATAAACAGTTTCATTTTGTAGGCATTTTGGTATCAAAGCACTGATAATAATGTTTATTTAGAGTATATTATGTACTGTTAAGGCTCCAGTCTCCCTAAAATCAGTGTTCTTACGGAATTTATCAGAAATGATATATTTTTTTTTTAGTCATCAGAAAAGCAATAAATGAAAAATATTTTACGTTATTTTAAAGTGTGATATTTGAAGTTTCCAATACATATTTTGTGAGGCTTTAAACATACCTCTATTTACGTTCCACGCGTAGAAGGTCTCATTCATGCACACGCCACGAAAAAAATACAAATAAAATATGTATTGGAAACTTCAAATCTCACACTTTAATATAACGTAAAATATATTTCATTTTATTGCTTTTCTAATTACTAACAAAAAATATTTCTTTTCTGGTAAATTCCGCAAGAACACTGATTTTAGGGAGACTGGAGCCTTAATGGTGTTTGGATTACTCACTGTGCTATATGCATAAGATAGCACAACAATGGGTAGGTAATGTGCTGAGATTTGTTTTGTTGTTATTTGCTCGTAACATGTTTCCTGTATTGTAATTAATTGCTCTTTATAATGTGTTTTATGACATACCAAGGTTTTTAGTGATTTTATATCATTGATTACTTAACATGTTCTTTTGTCATAAGGTTGTTTATATTTTATTTCAATTTAGTAACTTTCAGTTACGGAGTGGAATTTACATTCAGCCTTAGGCCGGGAATATACGTCTGATTTTTTCATCAGATCGATAGTCCGATCCGATAGTCGGATCGGAGTGTAGTGGATCAGACTATCGGATC
The DNA here is from genome assembly GCA_951216915.1 of Tetheella fluctuosa. Lineage (NCBI taxonomy): Eukaryota > Metazoa > Arthropoda > Insecta > Lepidoptera > Drepanidae > Tetheella > Tetheella fluctuosa. The sequence continues at coordinate 9,066,937 of OX578231.1, read as the reverse complement.
CGAATATCGGATGAAAAAATCTGACGTAGGTATATTCCCGGCCTTAAGGTTTTAAACATTGTTATTAATTGGTTATCGACTCTATTACGTAGCATTTCTTAAAGTAGTACCTACTTAACATGAATAAGTCTATAATTATACTTATTATACAAATAAATAAAATTGAAGTGTCTGTTTGTAATGTCAAAATAAACAGCTTTTATTAAATGCATATGAAAGAATATACCTATACGGTAAAAAAACTTTATTTTTATTTTTGTCTGTCTGTCTCTTTGTTCCGGCTAATCTTCAAAACGGCTGGACCGACAGGATTTTCACTTGCAGAATGCTGATGTTATATGGAGTAACTTAGGCTACTTTTATTGTAGGCAATTTTTTATACTGGGAACGTGAGTAAAACCGCGGGGAACAGTTAGTCTTGTAATATGATTGTAATTAAGAGACTCCTAAGATCCTTAACTGTTCTGATACAAGGTTTCAATTCAAGAATTAACGCTTTCTATTCTCAATTCGATTGAAAAACCTGTCTCTTTTTTTAAATGTCGTACTCATAAATGTTTTACAGTCTTATAAATAAAACTGCAAATGTAAGTAAAACTGTATCAACTTATATAAATATTTAAATGAGTACAAAACCAATCTTTAGCATTCATTTAAAATTTTGCGAGAAATTCTATGCATGTTTATTAATTTTAATATCTTATTGTCAATGAACTAAGTATGGATTTTAATAACAACAATTAGAAGATCGAAAACAAATAATCAGGATCTCTCAATCCGATTTGAAAATTTCGTTTGCGTGGGGGACTGCTTGTTTAAGATTTAAAATAAGTTACATATTAGTTCTAGAATACAATGTCTACTCGAAGCCGAGACTTGAGTCTAAAAACTAAGATAAATTGATAGTACATAATGACCTTTTAACTTTGGTTTTAAGTAAAAATATTCATGTTAAAAGTGTGAAGGAATAATTAATTAATTTTGATGACAGCTCAGTTTCGGTGAAGGAAAACATCGTGAGGAAACCATAGCACGGTGGTAGGGTACTTTGTAGTACCCGCCTGGCTGGCTACCACCCTCAAGTTGAAAATCTGTCGCCAAACACCTATTGGTGTTTTCCGGCAGCTGCACTTGAGAGCCAGATCCTTCTAGGTTTCGTGTGCTTACCACCTTCGGCCACATCATCACCTACCATAGTGAGATTGTGGTCAAACACAAGCCTATACAAAGTAAAAAAAAAAAAAACAAGCCTATACAAAGTAAAAAAAAAAAACTTTAATTTCTCGCTATATTGTATAAAGGTTCGGCTCATCACGAAACAAACTAATGTGCTATCAATATTGTATCTCCCTTAAAAGTTGATATATCTATAACTAAAAGAAACAACAAGGAAATACCCATTGGTAATACTGAGCTGGGCATTGCCTCCATAGATTCAACTTGCTATTTGCCTAAGCCAAACAAGTACAATAGAATTGTCATATCCGTTGATAATGTCATCTGTAGGTAATCAAAAAATTCTTTTGTCTCCTATTCTTTTAGGATTTCTGTAATATTATTTTTTCCCATAAATCTGTCAATTTTCACCTTTGACCCTGTAACAATTGTCAGACTGAAGCTAATCAAAATTCTGCTATTGAGAATGATTATTTAAGAGAATTTATATAAAGAGTAAGCGTTAAATCTTCATGTCGCCACACCAAGGGTAATATGGCGGTGAAAGTGTACAGACGTTCGAGAGATAGCTGACAATCGACTGGACCAGGCGCCATATTATATGTTACGTAAAATATTACCGCGAAAGTTTTTATTCAGTGACAGGTTATAAATGACAGCACAATAAAAGCTATCAATCATAGTCTACCTCTACATGAATTTGTTTTCTTGGTGTAGCATTAAAATTTACAAATAATGTTTCTTGTGATCTTGGGGATAGATTGTGGTAAAATTTAAACTTATTTACTTTCTTTATCCGATACCTTACTTATCTAGTAAGTACCTATGTAAATCTTCAAGAATTTCTTCTTTCAGGGTGATATTTTAAGCAGGTTTGATATTTTGCACCTAGCAATCCCAATGCTCTGTCAATTTTATGTTTAGGGTGCAAATATTTGTAACAAAATAATATATGTAGTTACCGCTTTGTTTTATGGTTCCACATGTTTTTAGGTTTTATCATGTTCTATAGCCGAAGTATGGTTATAATCAATAAATACTGTGATTGGCGTGATTGGCTGGGTGTGCGCGCTCGTAAAACATCGATTTACTGTCCTCAAAAGAAATTACTTGGGAGAATATCAGCTCGTCAACTTGAAGAAACTCATTTATGAGAAATTGAACAGAAAAACGGAATGAACTTGAAATTGCCTACATTCAATTTACTTTTGGCCGTAACTTTCTAACAGACTTCGCGAATTTTTTCAACTTTTGGAAGTCATATAAACTTTTATGGTTATGCGGAAAATTTCGGGCAAATCTGCCTGAGAGAAAATATTTGTTTGCTCGTTAAATTGGACGAGACTTAAAAAGAAATAAAAGCTTCACTGCACTGACATTTATATTTAAAGTCATTCTGAGCTTCATGATCGGTAGATTCAAGAGATTAATCCTGAACTTTCATTCGTTCATCTGTTTTTAGATGTCTATAAATTCTCTCAAAGAAATATTCATAGCATACCTTTGTAATATACCCACATATTAGAAAGCTTCATGAGACAGATGTTTTCAAAAGTTCAAAGCCAGACATAAGTGATGAAACGCAGCCTGTGTAAACACTATGGTAATATTGTATACATTAGTTGTAGGTATTATTGTTGAAGCCGGAAAGCCGCTTACCTGAGCTGTAAACATTACACCTTAGGTGTCCGTTTGTTGATTTTGAAGGTTATATATCTGGTGACGTATTAACACCACAATCAGACGAATTATCTTTAGAAGATAATCGTTGTAGAGCTAGTCAATGCTACAGTTGGAAATTACTGCGTGTGTAAGTCCATCTTCTACTTTTTCTTCTGTTGATTCTTCCCTTACGATGGTCTGGAGTAAGGTAAGCATAATACTCGTATATTTCTATGATCCTTAGACGTTTCTTTGAATTTTCAAACATTAGATACAACATGCAGGATTGGTACTAAGAAAACACGAATTTTCAACGAAAATACAAATTATGTTAGTCACGTTTATAAGGGACAGAACCCTGAGGGATGAGCTCCTAGCTCGCGCTTAACAGAATAACAATTTGTTCCAAAGAATCCTCTGATAAATTATGTGCGCAGAATTATAAAACTTCTAGTTTCAATCTACAACAATGTAATCTTATGTTTTCGTAGAGTCTTAACCATGAAGAATTAAGTTGCTTCCTTGCTTTTAAAGTTTACATAGTTGGAACACAAAGAAAGTAAAGTATGCGAAGAAAAATAAAAGTGATGAGCAAACAAGGTTATCAGGTCATTTATGTTAGACCCAAATAATCCCTTTTACGAAATCCCCCGACTAAGTAAGGTTCGAAACCTATTGATTTTACAGTAGATACCTACCAGAGAAACATGCGCAAATAATTTCTGTCTCCATATTTACTCAGACGACCCAAAGACCCAATAGATCTTAGAGGTTATAATAATATTTGTATGCATTACGTGCAAAGGTACGTAAGGGTCGGCGATTGAGCAATTAGCACCTTTAGAAAACGTTCTCGATACGTATAAACCTCGTATATGTTCGGGTTTTGTGTTTCGGACAATGACCGTGGTTGGGAAAAGGTTGTTTGGCGACAACAAATATTAAGTTATGACAATAATAGAGATTATGTCATTGTTGTAAGAGGTTAATATATGCTTGAAGTGTACGAAGTTGTGGTTCCATAGCCAAATGACGGTTTTATGTAGGACTAGCTGCCATAAATTTAATGCTATTTGTAAAAAATGGCAGAAATACATAAGTAGGTAATAGAATTGATGTCATCTCAAATGTATTTAATCTTATCAAGGTGTGTCTAATTCAGCTTACCATTTCTTTAATATTATCTTTCGTTCACATACACCACTTGTAACATCAAAAAGTGAAGACGCCTTTGATGTAAAACCGTCGATTTGAGAAGCAATTTTTATTTACATTTATTCAATTTTGTCTGTGAGTTCTCCAAGACAGTATCTATTTTCTTTAACGTATGTTATGCCTTTATTGATAATGATAACATATTGTAAGTTATAATCATTACTCCAAACGAAATCTTATCGAATTCATGTACTGTTACATCGATTCATACTAAATATGTCAAAAATAATGCTAGCTCTATTTTCTTTTTATCAAACCTTCTTTTGTCAAACATCTGTCGCATAGTAGACTGCATCTCATAAAAACTTTCGTGGTCATCATTTCTTAAACAGATTTTTTTTAACTGATTGGTTTAAATCTTTTTACTCATCTTTCGTTTGATTTATCAATTGTTGTTTTTCAAACCCTACTTTATGTGGGTAAATACTTCACCTACATTTGTCATGCATTTTTTTATCGTTCGTATTTTAAGTTAATCTTATCTGAAAACGTGGTTCGAAACATGATTCATAAGTAAGTACTTAAATTCGATAATATTTTTGTAGTTAAAAACCTTGATAAAAGTATTTATTTGTTGAACTGCTTGAACCTGTTTATGTTTAATTTATTAAAGTAAGAGTATTATTGCTGTGCCCCATCAATCATTTCCTGGAAATAAACGTAGTTCGGTTATGTATCCATCAAATATGATAATCTATGTGCACAAGAAAGGTATTAAAAAAACTGAGGTTTCGTTACGTTATACTCTGTAATTTTTTTTGGCTCTTAGAATAAATAGACTTTATTTCAACGAAATCGGGTGAAAGGAATGAAAGATAAAGAAAAGATAAAGATATTTTGTAAAGTCTGCGCAAGCGAAGACGCGGGGGAAAACCTAGTTTTTCAAATAAATATGCAGCGATCAAAGTACAGCTCCTTAAAGCAAGAATAACAAAAGAGCCAATACAAAAAGAAATAAAAACATACGATGCCATGTATACTGAATTCGCATCACAAGATCAATTCACCTTTTGCAATTTAAATGTTATTTGCCTTGTATTCGAGTCACCTTTTGGCCTAGCCACATCCTGAGTTTCTCTGAACGTAAGAAGTCTAATAAAATCGAGCACCGATCCCAACGACACTTTCTCCGATACACAGCCACGCTTGGCCGACGCGATGCTCAATCGTGCGGTACTGGCAAAACTGCCTTATGCAAAACTAGAATGTCTCTGTATTGTAACATAAATACGAAGTATGGAAATGTGATGTATGGTACCGTTAACGCTGGAATAATATATGGAGAGAAAATTGTGATACGAAATAAATTTACTCTGTGAGTTATGAATCGATTATGCTCGAGGAAAACGAGCTCGATACGTATGTGGTTAAAGCACAGGAGACCTTATAGATAAAGACAACAGTGAAGAAAGTATTAAAGAGGTGTGAAGAATCGCTATTTGCGGTAGACAATTGCCTAGATTGGTGGCCTAGACAAAAGTCTATTAAAAAAAGTAGTACGTGACTAATGAAAAGAGATGCGTGAATCTTTGCTAAGTAGACGCTGAATTGCCATTAAATATGATGCGTTAAATTGATTAGTGCTCGTACGATTCAGCTCCGATACAAACTTAATTGGTTTCTGATATTTTATCTCAATCTTACCGGTGTATTACTGAGATCGATGGGAGACGTTCTTTTTCTGTATATTCTCAATGTATTCGTTTAAGTGATTTAGTATCAACGATTTGTTTTATTGATAATGTCGGATTGATTTATTTGTAAAGATTTTTAATCTTTAATTCATATCCGTCGTCAGTTGTATCATTGATTTTATCATCTCCCTTGCGATCTTCTCCCTGATTGAATTATTGGTTTTTAAACTTCGGGATAACAAAACTCCAGGTTTAATGTAGCTTTACTTAAATCAGTGCATTTATCTTACCATTGGCATGATAGGATGAGGTGCTCAAATGTTCTTGATTTGTTGTAGAAGTTTTAATTGCATTGTAATTTTCTACTCCACCGTCAACTGAACTTATTAATTTCAGAAAAAATCCCACGACACTGATATTTCTTGCTCATAATTTTCCTTTAAGAAGCGTGCCTAGTGGATCATTAACCACCCGAGCCGACCCGAGCAATATTAATGTGGTCTTTTGAGATATGGGTTCATATATAATATACAGTAGCATCGCTTGCGGTATTCACAGTCACTTTCTCTATTGTGTATCTGTCACCGTTCATTACTCTACTTGCGCCAACGCCGACGTTGACAACGATCGGGTCATTCGGCCGACCGCTAGATGCTCTTCGTTTTTGCTTATTGTTTAGAAATTTTTGCGGAGGAGATGAGATGACATTTATATAAATTCTGAACTGAGAACTTAAAAATTAAGGCCTCTAGTATAATTTACGTTACTTGTGTTGCCTCGATAGGTAATACAATTAACAAAAGTTTTTCTTTGCCTTTGTAAGCTCCAGTTGACTTATTGCCATAAAATCAATCTGAGGGCTTTTGCTAAGACGTATTTAATCTTACCTGCTTTTATAATGTGAGTTCATGACATGACTAAATCGATTTAGATCTCTATTATTTTCACCGTCTGAACAATGAATTCTTCCTTCTCATATACCCGTTATTATAAATTTTAATCCACCTTATCGAATATCGTGAGAACATCGAAACAATTGCTTCGTTCGGCGGGTTTTTTACCCGGTTCTCGGTATTTTGTGCTTCGAACCATCTGTTACAACGTCTTGTATGCAACACAAATATGTCAACATGACGTATTGTGTTACAGTCTGCGCTAACACACGCTTCACGTCTTGAAATGTTATTCTGTTCATAGTCCACCATATCTTGTGAGTCCAGTAAATTTCACTTTGAAATTGGTAATTTTAATTAGCTTAAATAATAGGATTTTAAAGGTTTTTGAGAGGACTCAAAAGACATCATGATGTATTAAAATAAAATAATATATTTCGCTAGAACTAGAAGTAAATTTCTTGTTGTACGTCAAAAGTGCATAAGATTTCCAAGTTACGTCTGAACAAAGTTTTATTGTTTACGAAAAGGTTCCTATTATTATAAGTTTTATCAAATATCGATTGCTCTGGAGTAAAAGCGATCTTATTCGGGAAAAAGACTTGCTTTCAAAAATGAATAGTTTAACATAAATGCCACCCGAGCGCCATTCTAGAACAACATTGTAGTTCGAATCGGTGTGACGCACGACTTAATACGTTGGATTAGTTCAGTTTATTCAATTAGCAATTCAGTATTTGCACGTGAATACACGTACATATAACAATGCGTGCTGGGTTGCGTGACCACTCACCGCGTGCGCCGATGCAACGAGAATTTGATTTATAATATAAATATGTAATAGGCGCGTGCAAGTGATTGTCCTTTATCCGCCAAATAAATCTGACCTTATATAGCTTGATTGATATCTTCTAATTAGATTTCGACTTTTCTAGTATCTTTAACAGTTTAATCAAATTACTTAATGATATTTAAATGAGCGTAAATGGCCCTTCTTCTTTGAAATTATTTTATGAATTGAAGTTGTTTCATTAAAATCCAAGAAAATTCAAACAATACCAAGTCTACTTCGTTAGAAACTAGATGTAAATCTTAAGCTTCAATAATGGAACTTGTCTTAACTGCACGAATGTTAAGAACAATTGCAATAATTAAGATAACGAATGAGACCAATCACTCTGTGGGCAAAGTCACGTCTTGCTCAATTAATACGTTGTTCGAAAACTCATTTTGACTTTGAAACTTGGCATAATCGTCTCCAGTACCTACTCATTGCGATCGAACTTCGCAAATTGGCTCTTTATGCTGTAATTGGTGTTAATTTCAAGCTCAGCTGTAATCATTCATTCATTATGATAAACCTACAAATTTTTGAGCACTCAATTTAAGCCTTATGAAATCACAAATTATCTTGTGTCAATTATGTGAGAATACATAAATATTTGCATAGATCTAATAATTGATTAAGGATTCAACGAAAGATCAGAAGCAATTGAAACAGAGAGGTAAGACTTATCTAGTTTGTAACGCTTGGAATGCAGTGTGTGGAAAAATGCCGATGATAATCATAATGTGAGCACAGACATTAATAGAGCTTTATCATTCCACTGCATATGAACTCATCACTATGTAACGTTTATTTGTACATATTTCTTTTAACGTCGTAATTTTTTATCATGTTCCAGCGATTTTATTATTCAAATTCCGATTCAAAATAGCCATTCTATCCATAATCGTATAAGTGTTATGTATCGCAATTTGCAGCCTCAACCCCAACGGTTGAACGGTTTTTATCAGTCAATGACGTCCCGACCTTTCTTATCTTAGTCGTTCAAATGCTATATGTATAAATAAGGCACTGTAGATAGATTTGGGATGGCCATTATCCTTATTACGTTAGTTAGAGATGTAGATGTTACGATTAAAAGCTGTATTTAGTTATTCTAGATCTTTTCAAGTTATTACTACTTAGCAAAGTAATATCAGTGGTAGGTATGGTATTATGATAATCTCTAAATTTGATTTGTACAGCTTCTCCCCACATTCCGAATCTATTAATACTATCTTAATTGTCATCACCTACATTTCCCACCTTTCGACGGCTCTCATAAGAATTACGATTTGTTTTCATATTAAACAATAGCCATTAATTTCAAACATGCCATGTGGTGTTGAGTTGTTCATACTAAACGATGATTACAAAAGCAGATGTGCAAAATGTTTTGTTGAACGCGAACATTCAGGCTCCCGTGACCAGACAATTGCCAGTAGGTTAACATTATATTACACATTTTATATGACAAGCCCTTTTATAACATTTAAATTTGACTTGACATATATTTCTTCTATACTAAAATTGTTAACATTTGGTAATAAATTTTATGACTTCGATTATTATATTTAATATCTCTGCAGTGCGATCTGTGCGACTACTTGTCGTTGTAATAAATAGGTACTTATTAGGTTGACTTGGAATTTTCATGCTTCTCTTTATAATTGTGTGGTGTGTTGTTGATGTCGCATCTACTACAATGTTATAGTTAATCGTATGTCGTGTTACAACAGCAGTAGACCTAATTACATTTTGATGTGAAACAATTAGCGCTGTGCGAATTAAAATAACGTGTGGGTTTTCCACAACACGCGTATAAATAGCGTTATGGCCAGCCATTGTTATATCATGTTTATTTTAATTTTATTCTACGAAATAAAGAGCTGCGTAACCTTTGTAATATCTCTCATATGAAGCATTACATTGATGGTAGGTTTTTCTTGAAACTTAAGCATATTTTGTTGTTCAATTCAAAGGTTAGTTGTGTTTGTTTGTATAACACGTCCTTTACGTTTTCTTTAACTGTTTATGTGTGGTTCATTGGCTTTTAATATTTTTACTTTACTTTCATATCGTAAGCAACAACTAAGCTATTATCATTTATCATTATAAATATAGAATAACTTTATTTACAAAATTTTGTAAACATTATTATCCATTCATAAAATTGAATTGAATCCTAGTGAGAGTGAAATATTAACCAATTTTAGAATCCTGTTATTTTATTATAAACTAGCTTTTTAATTTTGAACACTTCCTTAGGAAATGCCTACGTTATAAGATGATCACATGTTCTGTGTGCAAAATTTCAAGTTTTAGACCCAGTGGTTCGAGCTGCGCTTTGATATGTCAGTCAGCCAGTTTTTTCTATACATATATATTTATAAGAAGATAGCTTTTATGGCTTTAAACTAATATTAATAAACATTTTGCTTGTTTCAGGTATGGTCTTTGAAAAGACCCCCAATAGATGTTAGCAATAATAGAGGTCCAAGAGCGTATCCCGAGGAACACACACAATTTGTAATTTAGATACTGAAATATACACAGTAGAAGCACACGCACGCACATTCAAATCCGTGATGACATATGGTAGTCAAATCCAATTGAAATCTAAATTTGCATCAACATGCTTAATGAAATTCCAAATGAAGTAAGCCGACAATCATTCGTATTTGCGTATGATTTTCGACCTTATTAAACATTGGCGCTTAATACATACCCATGACACGTTTCCGTTCCGATAGAGGCAACAAGTGACGGATTTCACTTTCGAGTCTACCGGGGTCATCGACCTGGTCATGTTTGTCCTAGCAGCGAGGAAACAGGCCGCTTGCGAAAATTACGATCAGCTACAAATTAGGTCGTAACACTGGGGGTTATGGTACAAAATTGAGCTGATTTTATATTTCGGGGTGCACTAATAATGTGGGCGAAATAATGGCTGGCCAACGATTTACCTAATCACGAAAGTAAACTGATAGTGGAGTCATGAATGGTAGTGGTGGAAGTAGGGTTGGCAGATATTTTATATGTGTAGTCATATTTAAGAACTAAATGAAATATACTTATTATTAGTTCTTGAACTAACGTAAATTAAACTCATCAGAAGCTAAATATAAATTACTACTAGTAACGTCGTATAGTTTAACGCTATTTATAATTGAAACAACATATTTTTATTAATATCCACTTTGGTACATGTATGTTATTTGTAAAATTACTTTAGAGGAAAATTCAATTATTCCGACACGGCGCACCTTTAGAACGAAACTGACCTAATCCAAAATTTGCAACTTTTGGGAATTGAGAAAAGAAGTTTTTAAAGCAGAGCAACACTGAAAAGTATTGCATATATTTTTTTCGATTTAACCGTTCGTGTCTGAGATACGACTGTTTTCGACCTACCCGATTGTAAAGCATGTGCTTTTTAGCACACTCAATAGTTTAACTCATTTTTCCAAAATTTTGGATTAGGTCAGTTTCGTTCTAAAGGTGCGACGGGGAATTCACTTTACTTTTTCATGCTTCAATATAGATAATGCTTGATGGATTTTTACTGTATCTGATCCACGTTTATCATCGAGTCAACCCTACTCTATGTTAGTATCCTGCTTTTCGTCTCCCCTCGTCCACTCGGTCCCCTCGTGGGTGCGTTTACTAAATCAATAAAGCTTTTAACACTAATGGCCGGACGACAGTCTGCCAGTGTTTAGGCATTAACGAATTCAACGTTTTCACCTGCCTGGGTATGTAAATCCGCCATTTTTTGTGATGAGAAATTTTGGTAATGCCTAGCCTATATATTTTTAATTTCTTAAGTGTTTTGGGCTTATCGAATTTAAATGTGTTTTTTAATTTCATCTGTTTCTAGCTCTTAAATCAGGCTGACTCTCATTTTTAATGTCAATGAATCTTGCTTATTATTGGTTGCCAAGTGTGTGATCTGCAGCTGGACTTGAGAGCCAGTTCCCTCTTCGGCTTTGTATTTGCACTTTCAGCCCCATCAAAATTTTCGAAGTCTTAATATCTATACTTAATATTATAAAGCTGAAGAGTTTGTTTGTTTGGTTGAACGCGCTAAACTCAGGAATTAGGTTAGGTTCGATTTGAAAAAATATTTTAGTGTTGGATAGCCCATTTATCGAGGAAGGATATGGGCTACTTTTTATCCCGGGAAAACATACGATTCCTCGGGAATGCGGGTGAAACCGCGGGGCGGAAGCTAGTAATTAATATAATTATTTAAGTATAATTTCTACTTGTATAAAATATACCAAAAGTTAAGGAGAATCCTTTCTTTTATCAAATACCTAACTAAAAAGACTGTAATCAGATATTCAATGTACTGGAGTGACTCAAAACCCAGAAGTCTATCCCAACTGATTCATTTGTTAGTACATAAACTTGTAATCTTAATTTACTTGCCGAGACCTTACTAGTGTTTGTATTGAATAACATTCAATAACAAATGGTGTACTGTTTCAACATGTATTATGTTTTAATACAAATATTATATATGCTAGTTGTTAGGAATTTACTGGGAAATGTTCATTGTTCATTCCCTTATTTTATTAACTTTTTTCTATGATTGTTTTATCTTGTACATGTCGAGTTTACGGGTCGAAATTCTTAATTTGATACTTCTGTCGGTCTGATTGAATGAAGCCAAATTGTTGAAATTACAAAGGAATGTTATTGAATTGTTTTTCTTTCATCGTAAGGCAAAAAGTAATTTGTTTATCAAATTAAAATATTTTAAACAATCAATTTAACATTTATTAGTATTACATGTATTTGTTTGATTAGGATCGTTAACAATTGGACGAGCAAACATAGTATAACTTGTTTCAAGCAATTACAAGAGAATCGTTTATTTGTCGGAGCCGGTTTGTGTGTACAAGAAATTGTCTGATCATTCAGGGTCGTACAATAATCCTTAAAACTAGATAAAGTTACGCTGTTTGCTAATAATAATTGGTATACGATTTCTCTTTGTTCGTATTAACGAATCACGATTGTATTAATGCTCTTGCTTTGCTTAGAGCGTATACATTTTATTTTCTAAATTTATTTTTGGCGACGCCATTTCATTTCGTACAGATTCCATGCTATCTTACTTATTATGTAGTATTACATTAAAATTATCAGATCATTTTAATATAATTAAATCAATAACATTTTTTTATAATCAACACCATGGTATCAATTTTCATGAAATTTTTACAATTTACATAAATAAATTGGAAAACCATTTACTTTATTTATAGGTGCAAAACTAGAATAGCATACTCAAATAGAAGATTTATATTTAAAATTTCAGTGCTACAAATAACTTAGGTATTGTGTGACATATTGCGTGATGTTCCATAAATAACGTGTGTGAAATCCCATTTTGTCATTTATTTTTGTGCATCTATTTAATTGTCATCGACAAAGCTGTCGATGACAAAGCATGAATTGAGTTTAAGATTTATAACAGTCTGATGTATTGACAGTACAAATTGCTAAGTTCATAATAACGTATGTGCCAAACCTCGGTCATCACTACATAGACAACCTACAGCTTATTTCAAAAATACAATCCTAAACCGTTAATGTCTGGGGTCATTTACCGCGTGTACTGGTTTCAAATACCGGTCGTTGTTTTCGGAAGTATACGTCATTATTGATCCTTGAACTTACGGCACAGATTGAGGTGATTATATCTGGCGATGATGAATGTTCGCGAAAATCGTATGTGGGAATAAGTGAATCATCAAGACATTATTGCACTCTCTGTCTGTTTTTTTATGATTACTACATAAAAAAAACAGACAAGTCCGCAAATTGAATTTGCAATATTCCTCCGTCTGTGCTTGAGTGAGTAAATATTGAAATTGCCCTTTCCGGTCTGCTAAATTGCTTAAGCCCAGTCAAATTTCATCGGAGAATTCTTGAATCTCATCTAGATTATTGACCTAATTTACGCGCTATCGATGCTAAATATATTAGAAGTGTTTACTTTATTCTTTGTATTAATAAAACGCGATCTATCAGTCTTCGTTGCGTTTACAACTTTTGCGTGTTTGGGATTTGACTTAAACGTTTATCTCCATAAAATGATTTTTTTTTGTGTCGGCTATACTTATAAAGATTCTATTCTTCGAAGGCTTACAACCGGTAGTCAATGTACCATAAAACACATAAATGTGGTGACAAACAGTCGTATAGAGGTTGCGAAAAGAGAAAATCTGCCATTCCGATCTATGCAAATTTTAACAGCTTTAATAGAACCAATTAATTATTTACCTAAGATCTTTACTTTAAATTATTATTATGTAACTTTCTCATATAAGTGAAATATAATTTCTTATGAGATTAATAAAGTTCTTGAAACCTATTTATATTATTTCTAATAGGTAAGTAGGTAAGATATTATGCAGAATTCAAACATTAGTAAAACTCGTTTTTGTAATTGGCTTATACATAATAATATACTTAATACAATCAATAGTATACTTACTCTTGTTTTCGTGTCACACATCAGATACAGCCCATTAGTATTTGGATTATCTTTCCCAAACAAGATAACGAATTTAGCTGCAGATAAAACATACTAGCTTTGTTTTCAATAGTTACACTCATATCGTCATTAGAATCCAAGATAATTTGTATGTTAAAGACACGATTCCTTTGTGTAACGCCCTTGGTTTGATACGTCGATGTACATTATTCAGCTTACCAGAGCGAGACGTTAGACCCTATTATATTATACGTCAGTTACACACCAACAAAGTCATTATTCATGCTGCGTTAATACTTTCCCTGTTATGAGTTCTATTTTATTATATCATTTAAAAAGCTTTTAAAATCCATGCCCAGCTGTTTCACCCCATTCCATTTCACTTCAGCCCCTTAGCGGTTGAATTTAGAAAAAACTCTTCTTTACTGGATGCTTACTATTGCCTACATTATATGAGGAACCACTGTGTAAAAAAGTTTGTAGACCCAGTGGTTTGAGCTGTGCGTATACATAGTTCGATTCACTGACTGGCATAATTTGGATCAGTTAATTCTTCGTACATGTTTCTTTAGCTTGTAATAAATCATCATTATCACATTGTTTACCGAGCTTACGAAGTCGTAATACCCTTTTGAGACGTATGTACCTACGTATGGGCATATGTCAATAAGCTATGCAGTATGCACCTCATGTTCAATTATGCATCTTCAATATTGTAATCATCAGCCTTCACCACTTCCTTTGAAGTTGTTTACAAGGCGAGGCCAAACCTGAATTTATAAGCCGATGTCAATCATGTGACATCCTTAAAAATAGACGGCATTATCATACTATTGTTAACTTGTGTACCTACACTTAACATGTGGCTTTTATGTTAATTTTTCATCGAGCATAGGTTTAGCTAGTACTGGCTCCTGTGTTTGCTTATTGAACTGCGTAGCTAATGTTCACTTGTCATCGATTGTAGTGATTGATTGTCAGTTATTAATATTTGATAGCAAAGTGGCTGACGGTCATTAGTTAGATTCTCTTAATGATAAGTTTTAACCCATTTAAAACACCATGATCACATATTGTATATCCATAAAAGTGATTATAAAATACAAATATATATAAGTATTCTAGCATTTGAGCTGTTATTTTAATCGAGCGATTTCATATATTGTTTATTTATTGACATATATTTTTATGGCCTCTAAAACTTCACTGATCGTTTCCCCATAAGAATTTATTGTAATCAATTGTATAATACTATCCCATACGAAAAAAACGAAAAAAACTGACGCGTTTATGAAAGCCGTTAAATGCCACAAAATGTACCTAGTTATCGGAAACGCTATCGGCTACATACTTCAAGCAAGTGCTCAATCCCCTTCCAAAATACTTTCAGCTTTCGATACCTGACTCGGCCAATCACTTAAGACAAGATAGATGGGTACTTTTAATAGCTTTCTCCTACAAATGTGAGTTCTCGTAGTAATTGCCTAAGTTTTTATAGCTTGGCCATCTTGCCTATTAGCAGTTAGTCCTTGCGGGCTCGCATCTATTCATTCGGTTCCGGAGTAATGAGGGGTGTCGGGTCTCTTTCTTTTAGAAGTAAATTCCACTGTAAATAATTAATACACAAATCTGTGACCCAGTGCATGAGTTAATATTTGCTATGCACAAAATTTTGGCTGTGACTTTGATGTTTGTATGATGAAATAAAAGTATTAGGGATGATGTTATGAGATTATGCGATAGTCTTAATAGAATATTATCTGATATATTACCTGAGTTAATATTGTTATGTTTTAGAATCTCGTCTACGTGTATTTCCTACTTTTCATATTATATAGTCCCGCACCATTACACTTAATAAACTCATTACTTGCTCACTTTAATTTGAATAAACTTTTACATAATAAGCAGTATGGGTTTACAAAAGGTCGTTCAACGATTGATGCTGGGGTAGCACTTTTAAGAAATATTTTTAAGACTTGAGAAAAGTCACAGAATGTTATTGGAGTCTTCTGTGATTTATCTAAAGCTTTCGATTGTGTTGATCACCGAACACTCATACGTAAACTTAATTAAGGAAGTTAAGGGCGTAGCACTTGATCTGATGAAGTCGTATCTTGGGGAGCTCAGTTTGGCTGCATATGCAGTTAGAAAAATTAGACAGCTAACAGATGTAGATTCAGCTCGATTAGTTTATTTTAGCTATTTTCATAGTGTTATGTCCTATGGCATTTTGCTTTGGGGTAAGGCCGCTGATATAGAAGCTATTTTCATTTTGCAAAAAAGAGCGGTGCGAGCTATTTATAATTTGAGTTCTCGAGCTTCCCTCAGAGATAAGTTTAAACAAATTAGTATCCTCACAGTAGCATCGCAGTACATTTATGCAAACATATTATTTGTACAACAAAATATAAGTCTTTATGTAAAAAATAGTGAATGCACACTATTAATACTAGAAATAAGCATAAACTTGTGACCTCTGCTTATAGACTTCAAAAAGTGCAAGATTCATTTTTGGGACTGAGTACACACTTCTTTAATAAGATCCCTCCAGCACTTTTAAATTTGCCTTTACATACATTTAAGGAACGTGTTAAGTCCATTTTAGTACAGAAGGCATACTATAACATTAATGAATATTTAAATGACGTCAATGCTTGGGTGTAGCGCTCGCTCTTGCAGGATACATTTTATGTAATAAATCTAAGTTTGTTTAAAGTTTGTTTGAAAAGAGTAATTGCTGAGTTTCTTGCCGGCTCTTCTCAGTAAAAGCAACTTTCCGAACCGTGCGTTAGAGTCTGACTATTCACAAGTGCCTGTGAAGGCCTATTTGAATGAATAAATTATTTCATTTCATTGTTGACGTTCCTGAGTAGATCCTTCGCGATGTAAATTCTGTTTAAAGGACATATCTCAGTGTTCCACGTAGATACAGCTAGGGTCAAAAGTTAACCAACATCTAAATTGCATAATAGCACAATATCAGTCGGTTCAGTTGATCTGCAGCGATGACTCACTCGACACCTAACCCTAAAATAGCTCAATTACAATTGTGGTTGGAATCGTGAGTAAGCGGCGTGGTATTTCGTAACATCACTTGTACTTGTTATTTTTATTGTACAATCGCTAATTTACAAGATTGTTATGCGTCCTTAACTATTGTTGCCTATTTGAGAATTAACCCGGTTTACGTATCTTTTTCGGTAGCTGAGCAATTGAGCATAGACTTTATTACACCACACTTTTAGGTCTTTTACCAATCACGAGCACAGTCTTAGTCGTTATTTCTATGATGATGTAGCCTATCTCTGAATTGTTGGTGGTCTACCCATTGTCCTTCGCTATTGACTTAGCTGTTAGATGGATCGAAGCTCTGTCATCATCTTTGTTGAGATGATATGTATATATAAAAAATACGAGTTCAGACTGACTGATTGATTGAATACAAATGGTTCGCAGAGCCTAAACTCATAGAACCGCGCATTAAACTGTGTTTTAGCAGCCATTATTTATGTGTTCGCTGTTTCAAACATTTTTTCATAGATGAGAATTGTAACACCGACGATTTGGGCTATGACCACCGACCATAAGTATAGTAGAGCATTAATATATCCATAGATCCATCGTTATTTGACCCTCGGACTGTGTGATGCAGCGGAAATTAAAAGATTTAATATTCCAGCATCACCTAGAGCCTAGTTCATCCTAAATGGGCCGCCTAATTTAAGAGCAGATAATTAGATCGTTACATATTAAATTATCTCAGTTAGAATTGCAGACAGTTTATATACTTCTAGATTCACTTACAGGTCTAGCATGTCTCTGCAGGAAAATTAAATCTATTTCTAAAGAAGTAATTGCTTTCATGCCAGTTCGTAAAATTAACATTCCCAACTGGTTGAATTATGCATTGCTTATAAAAGGCTTTAAAATAAGAGGGATTTGACATATTATACTGGGAATTCCCGCTTGGAAATTTAATGAGCTGCATGTAATTTGCCATGAATGTGCCTTGTAGATTTTTATTTTGTTTTAAATGCACCCACATTTTGAGTCATACATTATTAACAAGCTAAGCGATATATATTTGTTCAGGTCTAAATGAGTCGTAACTAAGGTACGTTGGTGTAATATTCCATGCCAATGCATCATGGCCACGCACGATCTAATATTTTAACTGGATGTACCCTACGGTTTCAGTAAAAAGACTTATCAGTATTATAAAATTAGTTCTTTCATCGAGAGCCGTTATCTCTGCACTTCCCATTGAAGCACATTTAACTGTCACCATTGATAACCATGTCCACTTGTATAACATGTATGGCATAACCATAGAGATATTAATAGATAGGTGTAGAAGTGGCATACTCGTACGAAAAGATCGCGATGCCTATGTTGCACTAACTTTCCGCCCTGCAGTCCCCAATTTTAACTTCTTAGGGGTTGGATTTTAAAAGACTTCGTAGTGTACGTTATATGAGGCTCCTGTATGCTATATTTCATGTTTCTAAACCCAACAGTTTGAGCTGTACGTTGATCTGTCAGTTTCACCTTTTATACAGATTTGAATTTTGTGATCCGTGATCAGAATGTTAGCTGCGTGACATAAACGGAGTGATTAGTAATGTGCAGTTCTAACAGTTCAAAACATGAATAGGGTATTTGCCTGTATTCAAAATAAATTATCCAACACTAACCAATGTATAAAACATCTAAAAAAAAGGGGAAACCACGATTATATTATTAAATTTATCCTTATTATGATTTTTAATGACCAATCTAACCATAAAGAGTATGCTATATAATTATGACGTCACATGCTTGTATTTCATACAAAACTCCATATAAACCTATCGTTTTGACATTTCATAAAAAGTTGCTGATTTGAATGTCAGTCAAATACCCTATTTAGGTTTCTATGGAAACAACAGATACCAGAATAGCTAGTGCGACGTACATAGTCAACTAGTAAGTGCGGACTAGCGTGGGAATGGGATCACTTAGTATTGACGTTTCTGATGGAATGGAATGGAACAGTTTGTAGCTGAACCCTCAGTGTGAACGCGTTGATTGAATAATCTTGCTTGCTATTTCCATTCCAATCTCGTTGAGTACAGCTGGTGTTTGTTTCGCGGAATCGTTTTTAATTTTAGAAGTTTCTTTTACAGTTAACGTCAATTAGTTTAATGGGACGGGATGTTAAGTAAGACAAAGCGAAGGCTGTTGTACTTATAGAGGTTTTAAAAATATTAGTTGTACGATAAATGATTATATTCGGAGTCACCAGGGCTTAACTGGAACAGGAAGCATCAACTGGTGAAGTGATGAGTAGAAACGGATGGGGAATAAATAATAATTATTACCTACTCTTTCGAAAGTTAAAAGAGTAAAGTAAATTCCTAAGTATTCAAGAAGTAGAAAGGAAATCTTTTCACTTCTTAGGGAACAAGTCCTAACTGACTGACTGAAAGCGGTTCGCAGAGCCTAAACTACTGGTTATCACGAAATTTGGAAATATTATTTTTATAATATTTAAGGATTTCTGAAATTCATCCCCTAAGGGGGTTAAAAGGGGATCGCGATAATCGATAAAGGAGAACCAATCAAAAGGATTCTTAAATAGTTTTTTTAACCATTTATCAATAAGAGAAACGTGCCGTACAGAAGTATTGACATAACGCACGTGTACTGCGTGTGCGCATATCGTACATCTGCACCATTGTATGCTAGTTGCATTGCCTATTACATTGAATGCCCACATAGGTTATTGATGATGAATAAGTTACAAAGGTACATATGTCAGTGAACTTTAAACTAGGGCCGGGTCAATTGGTGTCAATGTATTATGATATTGAATGTAATTGCATTGATAGGAATGCTTCTAATGTGTAGATTAGATAATAGACGAGTCAAGCAGGAGAGAACAAGTACACGTAAACCTAAAATATATTGAACTAGCTGTCTCCCGCAGTTTCACCCGCGTTCTCGACAAAGAGTGGCCTATGTCCTTCTCCATACCATAGGCTATATGTGCATGTGCACCAAACTTCATTGCGATCGGTTCAGCGGTTTGAAAAGGTAACAAACAAACAAACTCACATTCGTATTTATAATATTAGTTAGGATTGGAATTATGTGCTATAGTTTTATGTTGTATAATTTTATTAAATTTATTCAGCACTAGCTTCCGCCCCGCGGTTTCACCCGCGTTCCCGTGGGATCTTATGTGTTCCCGGGATAAAAAGTAGGCTATGTTCTTCTCCGTACCATAGGCCATCTGCATACCAGATTTCATCGCGATGGTTCAGCGGTTTAAGCGTGAAAAGGTTACAAACAAACTCACTTTCGCATTTAAAATATTATATAGTTAGGATTAGGATTTAGTGCGCATAAGAATAATCCTTGTTAGTTTGGCTTAAATATATTTTTCATGTATTTCGCAGCTAAACAATGTTTCAATTTATATCTATGGAGGATGTGATTAACTAGCTATCGGTACCTACCCCGCGGTTTTAACCTCTTTTCCTCGTTGGAAAAAAAAACGGTAGCGTAGTCGCGAAAATAGAACAAGCACAGTAAAACATACTTATGTTTTATATTATTAGTAAGGATTTGAAACTTCTATTAGCAATTGATAATCTTAATCCTAACTATCCTAACTTTAATTACAACAATTATAAATGCGAAAGTGAGTTTGTTTGTTTGTTACCTTTTCACGCCTAAACCACTGAACCGATCGCGATGAAATTTGGTATGCAGATAGCCTATGGTATGGAGGAGAACATAAGCTACTTCTTTTTCTCGGAAACGCGGGTGAAACCGCGGGGGATAGGTAGTAAAAAATAAAATGCTCTAGTCTCTTGGAAACAGTAAAAATACTAAACATTTGTATGAGAATTCATGGAGTCACGATCAAGTCGCGGCCTTCAATCCACGAGCTATTCACAAACCTAAGAATAATACTAAAATCTATCCTCAAACCGTGAGCAACTAGTTATCAACTAGCCGATAAGATTAACTGGAAGTTAATGTCCGATAACTATATAATAAGCGTTAAAAAGTACTTTAAATTAACGGCCCGCCCATTGTGTACAGAAGTTTGTTATCGACTATTTAAAATGGCTACTCTAAGGCTGCCGTTCCACCAGAGATGCATAGCGTGGGATGTGTTTTTATCCGCCAATAGGATCGCTACATTAGATCTATGACATGCTAAGCTGTGAAAGTAACACGATCCTATTGGTGGATAAAAACACTTCCCACGCTACGCATCTCTGGTGGAAAGGCAGCCTAAAACTAGTTTTCTGATATCGTTTTGTAGAATACGAACCATTTATGTTATAGAAGCAATTCTTCGAGTTCGGATACACTAGGATATTCAAGAATAGACTGTAGTATAGATAGGCGTAGAGAAACAGTAACTAGTGTGACAATGAAATATGAGGATGTTTTCTATATATTATAGTTTGTATTTTATACAATGATTGTAAATACTTGTTGTAAATAAAATAGCTAATATAACTATATGAATAAGAAATCGGAGATATACAGGGCTGTACAAAAGTTCAATACCTTATCAATCAAAATGTATGGAACAGCTAATTTAGACAACCCTGAAAGTTTAACTAAACAATGAAACTAACCCTATATTTACAAGAATTTCCTCTTGATGATAAGGTGGCACGATACTTTGTAGCTCCCAATACCCTGGCTTCCACCTTCAAATTAAAAATCTGTCGCTGAACACCTTCTTAGTATCTTCCGATATCTGCATTTGAAAATCGGATCCCAGATAAGCTTTCTTTACTTATCACTTTCCGATCACCATTTACCATGATGAAAGAAATCCATCAGTAACTGGTGACAGTAATAAGAATCACAATTTAAATGTCACTATCATTAATGTCCCGCAATATAGTAATGAAGTTCAAATTTAAATTAATTTGAAGCATAAATCAGCATAAGCCACCAACAACACTCATAAAACATTTCTGTTATGCAATACTATTCAACTAAGATACCGTCATACGAACTTAATAATAATAATCATTTATTTCCAAGAATATGGTACAGTAAGTTGGATTAATGATAAAGTTCTGCATATTCTACCAGAGTAGTGTAGAAATATTAAATATTATAAAAGGAAACATTACACAGTTAAATATTTTCATTACATAAACCAAAATTAAATTAGATAATTAATTACATTAAATGTCAAATTAGTCAAAATGTCATAAAAATATATAATCCTAAAGAATACCCAGTTAGCAATTAGAAATGTCAGATTAATTTAATTTGTAATTAAAAAATTCTTGCACTGAATAAAAACGCATGTCAATTAGCCAATTGAATAGTTTATGTCTAAATTTTTAAAGGCAGTCCAAGGCAATCATAGCTTGTCAGATACCATGAGGAAGGTAGTGACAATCCTACAATGAGCTTGAACGGTGAAGGAAAACATCGTGAGGAAACCATGCCATAGTGGTAGGGTATACTTACTATTAGTTGAAAAAAATCTGTCGCCAAACACCTACGGGTACAGAGCACAAAGTAAAGAAAAAGTAATGTGCGGTCGGGGGCAGGAACGAAGTTCAGCAAAAACAAAATCACTTGATAATACCTCTATATATGTTTTATTTAGTTCTTAAATCTCCGAAAAAGTCACATGGAGGGAACATAGCTGGTGACGTCACATCCGTAACACTTTCCTTACGTGACCATTTCTGCCAGCCAACTCCTACCGCAAGCCGTGTAAAGGAACTTCGTTAAAAAAAAAATTGCAAGGTCCATGTAGAAAATAATTTTGTATAAAGAGCTCTACTATGTAAACCCGGGAGGATTGCTATGTACATAAGCGACAGTGAGCACTTAGTGGGCGTCTGCATGTAAATTTTTAGACATAAAAAAAAGGTGATAACGAAGAAAATTTATTTTTTTATGGACAGACACGCAACGTAACAAAAAGAATTGAATTAAAAAAAAAAACAATGTAATGTTGCGTGATGTCACGTTTTACTCAGCACACAGTAATCTCTATTCATTAATTAAATCCATAAGACCTATAATAAATGGAAACTATTTCCATAGTTTAATTTAAAATGCTCATTAGGCAAGTATTCGGCATCTATTTTAGTCGATACATCATAATATATAAAATTCCTGTGTCACGTCACGATGTTGGTCTGCGATGTACTTATTCCAAAACTACTTATCCTACTTACTTAACGTTTTTTTTTTAAATATATATATTTCTGTGGAAAACAGCATTAAGGCTCCAGTCTCCCTAAAATCGGTGTTCTTGCGGAATTTATCAGAAAAGAATTATTGTTTTTTAGTCATCAGAAAAGCAATAAATGAAATATATTTTACGTTATATATTTTAGGGAGACTGCAGCCTTAAAATCCGTACGCTAGTTCTCGAGTTATAAGCACATTAATATGTTAAAAACTTGACTCGCGATTTGTGGTTTCCAGGTTCAGAATTTCAGATAATTATTTCAAGAAAATAAAGAGATCAAGTATCAAAGATCTTATTACATCTTCATCAGAATAAACCTACTTGAAATAAACTCAGATTATAGACTTGAGACTTTTCATTAAATTTAATGAATCCCGTGTCTCGTTATTGTTCCTTGCTACAATTATTACTTTAAAAAAATATTCCCTAAAAAGGTTATCATCGAAATATGCTACAAACGTTCAAACTCAAATTCATTTATTCAGTTTAGACCCTGATAAGGCACTTATGAACGTTACAATTGACTCTACCACCGGTTCGGAATACACTTGTACTGAGAAGACTCCGGCAAGAATCTAAAGGGTAAAATTCATTAGAACCCGTAACGAGCCAACGATTTGTCCAACATTTGATAATTGCCAGTATTAGGGCCAAGATTCGATACAACTAGTTAATGATATGGGTATTGTTACTTGAACCTCGAAGGATAATCGCATGCCTTCAACTCATTTAGTTACTCTTACTACATTATGGTATGTTGCTAGTTATGTTTGTGTGTCAATCAAGTTTTACCGAGAGAACATGGAGCTTTGAGCGGGGACTTTTAAAAGTTCAAACAGAATATTTATAATGGAACTAACTCTTGTTTAAGGGATAAAATTTCCTCGAACACTCAAATGATTGATTTATTAAAAACTCTATAACACGTTGTGAAATTCATAATATGAGATGATGGACGTGATGTTATTAAATGTAATAAAACAGACTAATGGACAAACGGATGGTGTGTCAGCCGGTAAATATAGTTTTAATCTCCATAGCATTTCATTGAATTTATATTATTATGCAACACACCGAATATGTAAATGTTACTATTGAGTTACTTAGTACTACGTGATGTTCGGGACATTCCTTCGTGACGACAGTTTGAAAGAGCAGTTTTGCTGGTGCGATTTAGAGCTTTATGTTTATGAGCAAAAGATTGCTATCATCTATATAACGTTTATCTATCTGATCAAATCCTAGTCAAGTTGGACAAGACGTGTGGTCAGTCGAAACATTTATTTACCTCTTTGGAGAAAATAGAATTGAAGATAGGGATGTTTGGAAATAGTTTCACTCTGCACAGGTGCACTTCGCATATTGTTGATTTTATTTTTTTTAGTTTTAGCCATTATGTAGCGTATTCGCTATTATTTAATAAGAACTTGTTTGCGTTACATTTTATTATTTACTTGGTATTGGTATTTTTCTTTTTGATTTAATTGTATATTGTATTGTACATTTTGCTGTTATTGAAAAAATATAGCCAATAGTCAGATTATAAAAAAAAAGGAAAAATATATATAAAAAATGTAACCTTGCTGAGTTTCTTGCCGGTTCTTCTCAGTTGAAGGCTGATTTCCGAATCGGTGGTAGCTTCAGTAAATTCGACCTTCATAAGTGCCCTCCTAGGGCCTAAACTGAATAAATGGCTTTGACTTTGACTTTGAAAAAAATGTTGGTAAATGAAAATCCTAAAAGAAACAGATTTATAGATTGATTGATTTGACCTCGTAGCTTCTCGAAGAGCAGAAGAATCGAAAAGGAGAGAATAATCTGAAAAGAGCCTTAAAGTAGTTGCATTAAGTGATACATGAGCAAGGCAATTTGTTTGACATAGTAACACGTGTATATTTTATGTAGATGAAGGCCAAGTGTCAGTAGACAAAAGAAAAAAGAGGTTACTCGTTCAGTAAATAAATGGGTTCATGCATATTGAAAACAACCTTGAAAAGTCTCGTGTTAAATTACTGCTTAACAGAAATCTATGCACTCTGATGCACTGATGCACTCTCCGTCTGACTCATCAACGCCTACCCCAAATCCTTAGTCTTAAAATGCTGATTTTTATTTAATTGAAAGTCAAAGTCAAATATTTTTCAATAAAACAACAGTATTGTGGCGGGCTAAATATGAGACTCATAAAAACGATTGATCAAATCAAATTGATGATATAAAATAAAAGTCATTTATTTAGGTTTATTTAATTAGCCGAATAATTTTCCAACGATCTAAACAGTACTGCTTTGAACGTAAATAGGCTGGAAAATTCCTCTCTTTTTTGCAAAAGCCTGAAATATAGAAGCGCTCATTCAAAGCCATGTGCTCCAGAGGGGAGGTGCTAGCTGCTCGACTGTGTGTGACCTAAATTCATACAGTTTTCAGCTCATTATTTTCAGCGTTGTATTGTTTTTTATGGATGAGTACAGTTGGCCGCGCAATTATTCAGACCTCAATGCACTAGCCATATTAATTTGTCTTAATGATAGTTGGTATTTATGAGAATGTTATTGTGAGGAAAATAGTTCGGTCGTATAGAACTGTCAGAGTGATACTTTATAGTTTTGGGCAGCATTCCAAAAAAATAATCTTTAAACTTTAATTCTTTATTAAATTTTATCGTGTCTATCACGTTCTATATCTATGCTATAAAGTAATCGGAATTTATTGACGACGATTTCTTGCGAAATTTCTGAAGTATGAATTATACTTCATAAGTTTCGTCGCTTTCGTCCTTTCCTTTCCTGAAGAAAGTTTTAATAATTCTGTTATATAAGTATGAACTCTGCATTTATTTAATATAAAGGCCTTTTTGCAAGGAGCTAGCAACGTTCAGTCAAGTGACAAAAGTAGAAAATAACAGCCAGGTTGAAGTACGCTGAAGTGCTGTTATTAGTACTCAACTCGCTCATTTCAGTTTTTAATTTGGCTTCTTTCATTACGCCCAAGTCTGCTTCTGCTTGATTTTATTTACTAAAACCTTAATAAAACACCATAAATCTACAATTAAATGGGGAACGACGTCAATCAATCTGTATTACATGGACGTGTTTACATAAACCACTTTACTATTGCACAAACAAGTTAATTATTTATGTAACGATGTCACGAGAACTGCAGTCAGCTACGTCCAGCCAAATTACAGTAAGTGCACCATATTTTATGTAGGACGTTGTTGATGTGGGGAATGGAAAATAAAATGTATGGCCAAGGATATTGCATCCCGCGCCGAGGTCCGATTATTATGCTATGTGACTTTGGAAGGACGTAACATTTTTTTTTACTATTTATTGGTCTGTATTTGACCACAATCTCACGTGGTAAAGTCGAAGGTGGTAAGCACACAAAGCTTAGAAGGGACTGCCTCTCAAGCGAAGCTGCTGGAACACGCCGGTAGGTGTTTGGCGACAGATTTCAACTTGATGGTAGTAGCCGGCCAGGCGGGTAATACAAAGTACCCTACCACCATGCTATGGTTTCCTCACAATGTTTTCCTTCACCGTAATCTCAATCTCATTGTCCCTATCACTGCGGTACCATCGGCTTAAAATACCAATTTGTACTTTTTTATATAAATGGTACAGAAATATATTTTATGAAATGTTCAAGATACATGCAGTTATTTTTGTAATTATTATTACATTACAGTACGTAAACATGAAACCTTGGATCCAAGGAAGTCCAAGGCTAATAAAACGTAAAAGTAGTTGCCATTGGCAGAAATTCAGCATGTTTAACTTTATTTAATTACACTGCAATGCGCTGACGTGCACAAACAATGTAGTCAAAGGGAGTGAAAACTTCATTCCTTCATTCATAATCATAACTGATTACATTGCTGAATCATAATAACCATTTGTAATCATATTAAATATTTGACAATATAATATTATGCTGAATTGTTCAAATCATGTTTTATTTGCGTGCGTGCATACTGTTACGTGTACTGAATGAGTGAGAATGCATCGTGTGACGCCGCGACAAGGACATGTCGCCGGTCTGGCGGACACGGTCAGGTTCAACTTTGTAATCGGGGAAATAGTTTTGGTTTTTTTTTCACTTATCAAATAGATAATATTATTATTATTTTCATGTCATGATAACCTTAGGTTTTAAGACAGTGTGAACCTATATCTATACTAATATTATAAAGAGGAAAGATTTGTATTTTTGTATGTAACGAATAAACTCAAAAACTACTGGACCGATTTCAAAAATTCTTTCACCATAAGTAAGCTATATTATACCTGAGTAACATGGACTATATTTTATCCCGGGAACGCGGGTGTAACCGCGCGCAATAGCTAGTTTATTTATACATTGTCAGTCAAGATAATCTGCGTTTCGGGATTTTTTGATTAGTCAACATGTCTCACAAATTATGTGTACAAAAATAATTCTGTCTAGAAAACTATAGATTCTAGATTTTATATATTAACTAAAAGAGTATACAGGATGAATTAAAAAAAGTCCATACTTACAGTTTTGTTTTGTCAAAATAGGCCCGAATCTCCTTTGAGCATTTTTTCCTATTTCATTCAGATTTGGCCATCTATGTTCGGTTGAAAAATCCAACCCGTATATTATTAAATCAACAACTTTTTTACAGTTTACTTGTTGTTTTGCCGTCGACATAAATCCACGCAATTCTAGTTTTGACAATGTTCGTGTGAATATCTACATAATAGAGACAGCTCTACATTTGATTTTATTTTAAAAGAACAAAAACAACACGTGTGAATTGAATTTCAAATGGAAATTAATTTGCATGGTGAATTTGTTAACGTGTCTTGTGGACTTGAGCAAAAACCGCCTTGTTTTAAAAACGGATATTTTTTTTGTAGATCGGTCAATGTTGGTTTAGTTTGCTAAGAGCAATTAAAAAAGTTATGAGATTTCACGGGATTACGGAGTTATACTCTCTTTATATAGTAGAGGTAAATTACAGTGAAAACAAATTATATTTTATTATTAGGCGATTTTTTTTCAACCGAAACTAGTCTCCCGAATATGATTCATCATTTTGACTTTAATCGTTTGAAATGTCAAAACACCTATCAAATAAAAAATCTGAGAGTTTAATTTGAAGAAGCAATTATTTTCTACGCGTTTTAATAGATCGCAAAGTCGTCGCAACCTCTGAAAGACGTGGGCGTCCCATTTAAAGGACATTGGGCTTTCTGAACTTTAATCGTGATAAGTCTGTGCTGTGTCACAAACTTAATAGTTTCGACTCACTTCAAATGGCTATTAGAAAGTCTAATGCTCTAGTTCGTAAGTTCAACACAGTTTCTTTGTGATAATCCGACTGTCGTGACTATAAATAAGGGGTTTTATACATGACTCCCGTTTTTAGGACGATTTGGGAATCGGGCCAAACACCAGAAGCGTTTAAATCTACGCCAATTCGAGGTCGTCGCTTAGGCAATGTGGCACTGAGTATTTTATCATTCATTATGTCCCTTTTTATACAGATTTATAGATATTGTCTATGAAGGAAGATCTTTACGCAAACAATTAAATGCGTGAATATCTAAACGTGTCTATATCTATCCAGTATTCTCAAGATCTAGGCCAAGAGCTGTAGGTCAAGCGGATGATACAATGTCCATTCGGATGTCGGACGCTCCCTGTCAATGTCTAGCTACTCTAACCTCCCCTAGTTCCCTCGCCAATGTCTAGATTGCCTATTCTGCAGTGTAGCGTGACACTAGACAGTTAGCACTCAATGCTATGGCGTCCTTTACCGCTGTCAAGTTCAAGAATATAACTTTGTTCGAGACATGGCAATGGTTTTAGGAAATTGCAATTTTATTGACCTTTTCATTATACTTATCAATTAGTTAATGTATCATTTATTGTTTTTGGTTAATAGTCAGGGTAATGTAGTATCAGTATACCGGTATATTATGATTACTATAAGTTTCAGCTGATGATGTCCTTTATTAATTAAAAAAAATACATCGTATGTGACGTGTGGCTTATGGGAAGTAAGCACACAAAAAAAAGATGTCGGGCCCAAAAGTAGATGATAACTTTCATTGCATTTATTGTCGTCTCAATGTAGGTGATAACGCAGTATAAGTTCTTGTCTATAAATCCTGCAATACCTAATTTCCTTTATAATAACGAATTTTTCGTCTTCAGACATAATTTATGAAAGAATATTGCGGCTATTACGTAACTTTGTTGCAATCAGTTTAATTTAGAAACCGATTCGGTAGCTTTCTGATTACTTTTTTACGTTCTGATAACTGATGCAAACAGTGCTTCATTTGCTTTAAAATTATAGGTACTGATAGCAACAGAGTTACAAAATCCACATACAGAAATCCGTTCCAGACAACTAACAAACTTTCGAGTTCGTAACTAATGAGCAGTTAATTTTAAAAACTGCAATTTTAACAAGCCCCTTAACTAATGCAGAAAAATACGCCCCTTAAATAGAACAATAACACGCGTATGACTTCGAAGTCAAAAATATTAAGACATGAAAATATGATTTTTGTTCACAATATTGGCAGATTAATACGGCAGTTAGATGTAGCAGTGGATTCCTAAATAGGATAGTATCTTGGAGTCCCAATCATGCAGAGTTGTGCATAAAAATTGTTTTATGTTGACACGCCACAGTAAACGCAGTGCAAACGTGACTCACAAGCATCGAGCGATCGCAATCTAGACATATCCATATCTATTTCATGTTTAGATATAATTCATAGAATAGGTACAGAATAAATAAATTAATAATATATAAATATCTTGACACATTCTTCATAATCCATCTGATAGAAACCAGACAACTGATATATACCTACTACATTATTAGTACTTGTGAATACATAAATAGATTTTTACACCCAGACACAGAAAAACATACAGACAGGGTATCTATAGTTCGAGTACGGCTTCTATTTGTGATGAATCTTAGATAAGTTCATATTTTTTTTCTAAAATGTATCATTTCGAATGTCCGACTAATAGTACAAACATAATACTTACATATTTTATCCATTCACGTACCTACCTTTAGGCGTGAAGCGAATACCCTCATCAAAACAGCATTGTGCGTTGATTAATGGTAGCCTGTCAAGGGCACAAGGCCTGTTATTAGTGGATATATGTCACTTTGACAGCTGTCAAATGTAATACAATTTTCACGTCAAAACAACGCTATTAGCACTGTTACATTGCAATTCAAATAAGTGTAAGGTTTAGATGGATTTAGCGTTGTTTGTTTAGTTAGGGCTGCTATCCTGCAAAATCAAATAAACTAGATTGATAACCAGAACGCGCGAGTGATGCCCCTGGTGTTGCAACTTGCAAGCGTCAATAGGCTAAGGTAATCGCTTACCATCAGGCGGGCCGTATGCTTGTTTGCCGCCTTAATGGTATAAAAAAAACCAGGACAAGTTCGAAAACTTCGGATTTTTTCAGAATATAACCCAAGTAATTTGAATGTGATTTTTTTACCTTACTAATACATTTTGTTATTATAATCTTTGGTGCAATTGAGGTGTTTATAAATTTTAAAATCGGGACTGTATACAAAACCCCACTCTACACCTCCCCGGACGCCCAAACTAGGAGAAATCGGACGGTTGGCAACCTTAGTTAGAAGTCATGACTCGTACGACATTATTCAATGCTTTATGTGTGAAAGAGTCAAGGCTGCCAATTTATTGAAATAATGCTAAATGGCAATTAATCACGATGCAATACATATAGTAGTCTCCTTATTATACATAATGTTTTATACAAACACAACATACAAAATTATATTTGGAAATTAAATTAACGTTTATCAAAAAATAAAACAGAGTCCAAAATGTTTTTGTACTAAAAGGCATTAAATAACGAAGGTGCTAATTACTCTAATCTTACTGTGTAATTAGATACAATTTAAACAATTTTTACACTCGAACAATTAAAACTCAGCGTTAGCAACAATCCAACAATAAAATGTAACGAAAAAGGAAGCAAAGTGAAAGCAGGACGAATCGAAATTGCGTTTTCAATCCAATCCAATAAAATTATCTTCCCCCTGGAGTTTGCGTCAACATTGATACGATTCGATAAGTGCGATGAAGAATCGATTACGGATTACCGCTGCACGCGCTGTCAGCAATAATATTTGCATTAAGCCTCTTACAGACAACCGCGGCCACGGTGGCGATATTTGTGTGTTTATGCTTAGTATATTGTTTAAAAAAATTGTTAAACAATTTCTTCTCAGTTGAAAGATGACTTCCGAACCGGTGATAACTTCAGTCAGTAGCTTCGACGTTCATAAGTGCCCTCCTAGGGCCTAAACTGAATAAATAGCTTTGACTTTGATCTATAATGCGATCAGTTGTGTTAGCTCGTAGACTAGGAAGTATTCGAATATGTCACGGCCGAGGTCGGTCACAGGCCGCTTGTGGTCGCCACCACTGCCACACCGCGCGATGCCACGCGCCACCACCGGCCGTCTGCTAGAGGCTTTATACGTGTGCCGTCGACGTTGAGTATGTATAGAATAGGTATTTTGTCTCGTGTAAACAATCATGTAGAATCAAATGGTATGTTTGTTAGTGTTTTGATATGTATAATATGGCGGATTGGTGTATGATGATCATAGGGCATTACAGGACTATGATGGACAGTAGAGGACTATCATCACCGCCTTTGACATTCCAAATTGGTGAAAACTAGCCGAATGTCCATCAGTTGCGCCATCGGCATGTGAAGGGCCTTAATTCACAAAGTCACAACAGAAAATGCTATTATATTTATTTACGTTCACCATAGAATAAAAGCGAGATCGGAAACATCCATATTATAATATTATTTTTCTATTATATGTGTATGTGTGTTTGTTTGTTTGTCCTTCCCTCACGGAGCAAGAGTAACGGATCGACGTGATTTTACGCATATCTCTATGCGTTTATGGAAAGTAGAGTGATTTAGGCTACTTTTTATCCCGTGAATGCGAGTGAAATCGCAGGACGAAAGTTACCTAGTATTTTTAAGCCACCCATTATAATAAAAATAGCAGTTATTGGTCTCGTTTCGACGGTCTTATAATGTTAACATATAATTTTTTATTTTATAAAATGGGTTCAAAAATATTTTAAATGCTTAAAGTTATTCCCAGTCATCAAGGATCAATTGTAAAGACATTCTAACTTCTCTAAATATCTTGATCTTTTCAACAAATCCTATCTTGATTCTAAAACAGAATGTATGTTACGAAATCCACTGAAGCCGTGTAAAATCCAACTGAAAAGTAGGAATGTATTTGCTTCCAAAGCTCAGGCTTGGGTACCTACTGTAGGTACTTACAGCCGCTGACGTAACTACAAAGTGTACTTTCTTTTCTTTCTTCTTTTAAAAGTTTTAAATAAATATTTTATTTTCCGGCATACACGAGGAAAGTTTGCCAGCTTATGACACTACTAAGAGAGCGCATACATTTATTTTATGTTACTCTGAATCCTACTAATCCTACAATTTTTTTTTAAATATTTGAAAAGAAGCTAATTAGGCCACTCTGGTCTTTATGTCCTCATATATTATTATTTTTTACACTAATCTATAATTAATATATTAAAGCTGAAGATTTTTTTGAAGAAAGCGCTAATCTCTGGAACTACCAGTCGGATTACAAAAAAATATTTTTTGCATTTGATAGCCCAAATGAAAAAGGTTATAGGTTATTTTTATTCCGGGTAAGCGGGTGAAACCGCAGGGCACAGCTAGTAATATTTTAATGAGGTAAAGTTTGTATGTTTGGATGTAGAATATAATCTCCGGAACTACTGATCCGATTTTAAAATATCTTTTTGCGTTAGAAAGCCCGCATATTGAGGAAGGTTATGGGCTTTTTTCTATCCCAGGAACGGGCTTAAAGAAAAACGTGTTTTGTAAAATCCCCGTAGGGGGTTTAACAGGGGGTTAAAATATGAGGTGACCATTAGATGCACTCCTTCTTTACAGTCTATGAATCCTTACAAATATAAATAATGTTATCAGCTATCCTAGGAATATTTGCCGCATTCTGAATACTAATCTAAAAATCCTTTGAACACGCCAACGATGTCGCGGGAAACAGCTAGTTTTGATAAATATATATCTGATATTAATATATAAATAAAAACTCTGTTATCGACGTTCAGAAACAGCCTAAACAAACGAGCGGCTTCTGTCTCGCACAATGTAAACGTTATTTTAAACCTATTACGTACGAGAGCATGTCGTAAAAGTACAGTTTATACACAGGCGACTTTTGATGGGTAATTTCATGGTTTTGCATTGAGCTGTATATGAAATGAATGAATAGGGCAACTTTTTATGATGTTGTTTTTTTACCTTGAGGCATATTTCAGCGTGGCAACTGATGTTTGTGAAATAAAAAGGGTTGTTTTATGTTATGATTACGCATATACCTACTATGTTGCGAGTTATATTTGGTTCTTTTAAATTAATGTACCAGTGTTTTATGATAAATGTCTGCCTGCGGCTTTGTTTGGTAATGACAGACGCGTCATTTACTCTGTGTCACAATTGAAAATGCTTTGTACTGTTTTATTATTTACTGCTGCTGAATAAAGTGACTGTATTTAAATGTTGACTTTAGCCAAATTAAAAAAAAACTTCTTCCAACCGTCTCGAGATTATTTGCAGATTAAATCTAATCTAGACATGACTTGTACTATCTTCACGTTCAATCTAAAAGACATTAGACAGTTTTAGCTTATGTCTATCTTGCATCTCACGTGAGTTTTTCCAACCTGGAATTTGTAGCTATCTGTAGCCTACCTAAGGCTTAAGTCGAGTAAAATATCTAGAAAATGTATAAGAAAGCTCGTTCGGTTTACCTGGGAATTTCACTTCGAAGATTAACTTTCTGTATCTAGTAAGATGTACTATGATAACTCGATTCTCACTTCTGCTAGAACAATCTCGAATTCATATCAATTCATAGATAATTTCTTGGGTTTGATAGAAAATACTTACAAAAATGCAGTAGAGGTCATTCCTATAAAGAAAGAGATATTTGTATATATCTGAAAGGTGGAAAACATCAAAACAGAAAATCCAATTAAGTATTCTGATCTCGCAAACTACCCGAACGGCGGTAAAGAGCCAGTTTTCTTCTAAACTTTGTTATCAAAGCTTTGTTTGTGCTTTCATAAA
Source organism: Tetheella fluctuosa (assembly GCA_951216915.1). Lineage (NCBI taxonomy): Eukaryota > Metazoa > Arthropoda > Insecta > Lepidoptera > Drepanidae > Tetheella > Tetheella fluctuosa. The sequence goes on along the minus strand of OX578231.1, from coordinate 9,032,562 downwards.
GTTATATTTTCTAAATGAGTTTGACATCAATGGTAACCCTAGGGATTTAATGTATATTTTAAGTGCAATGGAAAGGTCTCGGTTTATATAGCGGTCACATTAACGCTACGTTTCACTCAGTTTTATTGAGGTGAATTTAAAGAACCCGCACTTTCCTGCCAATGATAAAACCTTTTTTCCACGTACACTACTGAATTGAAGTAAAGTTATTCATGTAGATGAATCTGTTGACATAGGAAGAATAAAAAATTACATAAACTTTAAAATTCATCGTTAAATAAATAAGTTTATCTTTCATGCGTTTCATCGTCTCGTACATTTTAAATTTTGGAATAACTGAGATAAATAAAAATTGTTGTCTTCAAAAATATCCCTTTAATTAGATGAGACCGCGAGAGATAGAATTAAGTAGTGTATTGCATGAAAGTTTAAGAAATTACGCACTATGAAATATTTTTCTAATGATATTAAAGCAGTAGACGTCAGATCAATATCTTTGTCAAGCACACATTCTAGAATATCTGATTTGTTTGCCAGCGAACCCATCTCCAAACAAGTTCTAACATTTTAATTAAGACAAGTCATTCCAGATAATTAATCCGAGCATTCTTTTAATGAGGCTCTTTCTCGTTCCCGACAACATCTTCGTCAGGATGACAAGACTGAAATGGACAGCTTTCCTGTTTGTGTCTTCCGGATTGTTTCCGGGAGAGGCAGGCCATAATTTTTTTTTTATTGAGTCCAACAGCTTTAATTTAAATACAAATATTGAAATCTTAAAACAAAAACTACCGCCAATGACAGGTCTCCACTAAATTATGTTACAATAATTTCTTAAAGCTAACTTAACGATTGAGAGGTGACAGTCCCTTCTTTTCGACTACAAGATTTGTCACAGTGGCCACGCATACCAACCTCTCGGTCATAACAACATGGCACTATTCCTAGTGACCCTAAGGTCACCAAAGGGACCATCTGCGGTGGGTCTTGCCGCCACAATATAAATCATGGTACTCTGACGAGTGGCCTCGTGAGTTACCCCACTTCCATTTCTCCAGAATGGTACCGGAGCTGTTAAAAGTCGCTCACTACGCGCATTCAAAAGAATGCTGGCTACTCAATCCTAGCTGAAGACGTCAGAGAAGCCTACTCCCATTTTTCCTGAATGGAATTAAGAGGTGACAGTTAAAATCACAGAAGTAGGTTTAACACTATTATAGTAGAATACAACTTTTTTTTTATACTCATGTTTAAGTGGCGGATAAATATGCGTTGAATGCGTTCGATGCACTCTGTGTGTGTTAGATATTTAGGACACCATACGCAGCTACCATATTCTAAAATGCTGCGTATTTATGCACAATAAACTGTGATAACACTATTTATATTTTGGAGCGGCTGACAAGTAAGCAGCACTAAACCAAGAATTCGGTAAACTTTGTTTGTTATTTGATCTATGCGATCTAGCATAGTAAGTTTACTGTCGAGCAAAACTCCCAAGTCACGCACAGCATGTACTCGCTCGATGTGAACACCATCAAATGCATAATTAAATTTAATTGGCTTCTTTCGTCTCGTAAATGTAATAGTCTGACATTTATTGAAGTTAACTAGAAGTCTATTTGATCTGTAATAATTATAATATATAAATTAGCAAGTCGTGTCAAGTCCTTTTGTAATTTCTCACAATCAGATAAAGTTTTTACTTTTATATAAATTTTCTTATTGCCCGCATACATAAAAAAATTGGAATGATGGAAACAATCAGCGATATCATAAAGAAAGGTTACATATAGTAATGGACCCAGATGTGAACCTTGTGGTACTCCTGCGACCACCTTAAAAAAGTCTGACTTATGTCCCCCCATGACAACAGCTTGTGAACGATTATGTAGATATGACTCCAATCCATCTTAGTAAGTCACCACGAATTCCCAGACGCAATCAATTATCTTGATATTTTCCCCTGATATTATAGGTACAGATGGAAATATTTAATTGTAGCTAAAGGTAGTAAAATTGTCACTGATAACTTTTCTAATGATATTATTTCATTTACCTATTTTGACGATATTTGATTCTCTCGCAAGCATATCATGAGCATGTTCAATGGCTTAATTTTGATACTTATATTCATACGTCCTTATACGTCTGAATAGAATACTGTATTTATATAAAAACGAATAAATAAGAATTGAAATTGTTTCCGATAATAGTGTTATTTAAGTTGTTCATGACTCATCTAGTCCTAAAACTGGGAAAATAATCGATCAGCTTAATGAAAAGATTCTCAAAGTCATCGCACTTAATAGAATTACTACTGATATTAATATTTTCACAAAAAAAGCTATTTTGTGAAAGTGTAGCATTGAATGAATGAATAATTCATTTGTTAGTTTCTCGGATCTAATAGTACAAATAAATTTTATAACTTTATTTTATATTGACTGAAATAACCGTATTTTAAGTATTATTGGTAAAGCATTTACCACTAACCTAAATTAAACTATGTGGCAATACATTTATCAGAGTAATTAAAATAATTGTTTACTCGACAAATGTCGTTCTATTCGAACTCAAATGGTGAATTATTTAAGAGATAATCTTTCCAATAGGGCCTCCACTTAGCGGAAACTAGTTATTGATTGAAGTTTGAACCCGAGGGTGAGTTGAGGATTCCCTACAATCAAAATCAATACAATATCGCTTCACTCAGCCCTCTCCCTCCTTAATGCAGCATGGTATTGCAATATGCACTCTGACTGAGCTCGCTATTTTACTGAGTCACATTTATCGTAGAAATTTTTGCTTTTATACAACGGGCTTTGTGGAAATAATACTATTAATTAAAAGTTTGACCCGGTGCTTCTAGTGGTGCCTTTGACTTTCATACTTACCTGCTAGGACTTAAATTGATGAAGTAGCTTAGACTTTTACTTTAAATTTATAAAAAGTAAATACATTATTGCTGCGAACCAAATAATCTTTGCTAAAGGTTAGACAGAAAACGTGAGTAAAAAGGTCTTTAGTTGTATGCAACTAAGCGTTTACTGTGCAATTTGTTCCATAAATGCAATATTTGGCATTTCAAGCAGTCTCAGTGTGATAGTAGTTTAAGCTACACAATGCAGCTGTTCAGACGGTCCTTCATTTGAGCACTGTTCAAATATTCTCGTTGAGATTGACCGAAGAGAATTCCTCAGATGGTAAGGGTTATCGCTAATTGTCAGAGTTACCAACATCGCCTTGTTTGTGATCAATTAATTAATTGTTACGTTATCTTTATTACTTGAACTGCCGATATAAATAGTCTACTTAACTTGTTTGTTAAGTCTTACGAGACGGTATTCGTGAGACTAATTAAAGGTTTTGTAGAGTTCGATGTGTTCAAGACGTTTAATTTACTCAAATTAGAATGTGACTACTTATTTTTCAATACGAGTTAAATTACAAAGTAATAGCAAAGTAGTAATTTGATCGTCTTTGGTAATAGGGAGAAAATATGAAGACATAATTGAAATAAATACTCATGTAGTTCATGCGGTCATAAATGAATAATTTTATAAAGTACCAAAACGATATAACAGATCACGAAACGATAGAGAAACTCCATACACAGAAAACGAAGTTAGAATATCAAATGTAAATGAATGAGGAAGTGTAGGCAAGCAGAAGTTCCGTTCTAACTTAAAATACAACCTGAGCAATTAAATCTAAAAGCGTATCTACGAATACGAATCGTTTACACAATGTTTACTCGTTTCAACTAATGTTAACGTTGTACAGACGTAAGCCCGTCGCATTATGAGAAGCAATGGTGCAAAGATACATTGTTGGGATTTGATGCAATATAATATGCAGTTAAAAATTCCTCACCGAGATCTGTATTTGCGTTCGAATCCGATCATAAGGTTCAAATCTTCAAGGATTATAGGTATTCTAAATATTATACTACATTGATACCCATCAATGTTGATATATATACCCATATATTTCTAAGAATCTAGGAGACTTTATTTATTTATGACCAAAATGATTTCCAGTCTCGATTAAAAATTTACTTCAGTAACTAGGTATACCTCATTCACACACCGTAGTAAGAAAAGGTTCCGTAACTGTGTTATACTGAAGCTAAGCAATTACGGGATTGCCTGTGTTTTATTTACCGGATTTTATTGTTATTTATGGACCCACATATGTATTCCTTCAGATCATTTCCTACAGAACTTACTGTGGTTAAGTACCAAGTTAGCAGTCGTAAGATGGAGGTAGATGTATTGTATAGTTATTGTGATTGGACTATATAAAAATAAGTCAGGTTTTCCTTCCTGACGCTATAACTCCAGAACGCACGAACCGATTTCCACGGTTTTGCATTCGTTGGAAAGGTCTCGGGCTCCGTGAGGTTTATAGCAAAGAAAAACATAAGATCCCACGGGAACGCGGGAGAAACCGCGGGGCGGAAAGCTAGTTGGATATATAAAGCGGCTTACGAAAAAGTCTTAAAGTTATAGTTTACGTTCCCTGTCTATTATTTTCATAGTGCTTGGGCACGCTCTCTAAAATTTTGTATTGCAACCTACTTTATATTCGCCGCTGGATTTCATATACCTATGAAATATCCTTTTAAGTAGAGGTCTAATAACTCATAAATGTTACAAACAAGCCCTGACACGTACGTCTATTTCAGTTCCTAGGAAGTGGCCGAGTGATTTATTCTAAACTCGTTTACAATTCACGACTCGGCTCGACAAGTGCTATGCTGTATTGCAGTAAAATTTGTAGCAAGTTAATAAATTACTGACTTATGCTTGTGCAATGATGATATTAATATGTCCTCGATCATTTTGTTTTAATAGTTTGGCAAAATTTCACCTTTCAAGGGTAATGTTTTATTTTGTCTACGATTTATCGACCATATTTTTCTGCTCGTCTATTATCTTTTTTAGATCTAATTTTGCTTTTGTTATTTTAAAGATATTTTATTTGACTTTGATTATTTTTACTCGATGAAAGCTCAGTGGAAGTAATGCCGCGGGTTTTTGATAAAGAGACTAGTACGGCAATGTTTCTGAATTTCGTACTCCGTTGAGTGGCTTACCACCTTCAAGCTAAAAACCTATCACCTAGCATCTATCAGTGTATCCAGGCACTTGAGAGACAGTTTCCTTGTAAACGCCACATTATCACTTACCATGGTGAGATTATGGTCAAACACAATTATGTCCATAATAGAAGAAAAGCTTTGTCGTATTTTTTTATATTAATCGTCCGTGGTCATGAAGATAGTACATCTTGTTAAAAAAGTTTCATTTAACCCTTTTCATGTTTGTCTATTGTATGTTTAACCGAATTACCCTTGTTTCACTACCTGTTAGGATAAATCACCTAAGTGTATCATAAACCGTGAACTTTCCATCGGGCCTTTGATGAGTTTTACCTTCACATTTACGTCTACGGACTATGTTAGTCGGGACCTTGTCTTCAAACAATTATGACCAATAGAACCATCCTCGTAAACTTTACGTTCAACTAAATGTTGGTTATTGTTTCTGAGTTTTGAATTATTTCTATGCGTCAACATTGAAGGATTTCGAGTTCTAATAAATAATTATATTAAACACGTGTTCTGTATTCTATTCATTGTAAATGTCTGTTCAATAATTTATTTATAGTTTTGGGAATACTTATTTATAAGGTGTCAGTCATCTATTGTTGGAGTGATCTCATTAATATAGATTGATATTTGGTACGAATGGTATTCCACTTTCTAAAATTAATATTTTATTATAATTTTTATAATAGTGTTATTCAGAAATAGCTTATAAAATCAATGAATTTCAAAAGTAAAATTGATTTGTTAAGAAGAGAAAATAAATGGTATGATAATACTCCTTAACTATAACGTGATATACTTATATTGTCTTATATACAATAGATTCCGCCCCGCGGTTTCACCCGCGTTCCCCAGGAATCTTAGGTTTTCCCGGGATAAAAAGTAGCCTATGTTCTTTTCCGTACTATAGGCTATCTGCATACCAAATTTCATCGCGATCCGTTCAGCGGTTTAAGCGTGAAAAGGTAACAAACAAACAAACAAACAAGCTCACTTTCGCTTTTATAATATTAGTTAGGATAGTTAGGATTAGTTGTAGGTACTAGTTTTTGCTCCATACAGATGTTCAAAGCGAATAAAAAGTTTATTTCGTATAACAATGTTGGGCCATTCGTGCGTGAAGACAAAGGATATCCTTTAAGGGCATCGCGAGGCAATGGAATGCTGATACCCTTCCGAAGGTCACCAGCTTGGGCGTGATTGGAATGTAGCCCTCGTCTTCATTATACTCAGTTTAATCTAATATGACCGCGTTTGAACGACATTACTCCTTTTATGGTGTGTTTGGTTTTTAAACAGCATCGGGAGCGGGCATAGAAATAAGCGGAGAGCGATGCAGCCTGCATTGTATGCTCTTGTCAAAAAGCACGTATGAACAAACTGCATACTGGAAAAAGCCTTCTTCAGTCGAACTGTAGCCAAGCAATGCACTTGACAGTGATGACGTAGTTAACTGGTAGGTGGTTATCAAGTATTGGATTCTATTGTATTGATGATGTACTGTATACATTATGATCATCATTTAAAGCTCGCATTTGTTACAATGTAAATTCTTTTTACAACAATGGCGTCTACTAAATTGAGTTAGTAATCGATGGTTGCATTAATTTGTCAGACGCTCTGTCCACTCCTTGTATCTCAAAACGCTGTTGGCTGACACTCAGACCACAGTCTTAGTAGCGTGTGGCGCAGTGGCATTACACCTTATTTGTGTTACGTGTCATGTATGTTTATCATCGTCTTTTTCTACGTCGGAGCTTTTAGTCGGGTAAATGATATGTCGACCTTGACATTTTGGAATTTTATCACTAAAGTAAGGAGTAAGAATGTTTTCAATGATAATGGAAGAGTTTTCTAGATGCTTTTTGGAAGAGAAAATTCAGTAATAGTTGAAAATCATGAGACTTTATATTATAGACTCAAAAGTAAACGGTTGTTTAGATAAGCTAAAAATTGCTACTGAGTTATTAGAAATAACTAAATAAAATACTATTTGTAACTCAAAGCAAGTTCTACCTGACTATTTGAATAGGAACCAAATACCTACCCAAAGATAATTTCAACTTTGCCAAGGTTTGAACACAGTTCCAAGAATATATTAATCTAACTTTATATGATTTCCAAGTCAAAGTGTAATTCTATCCACCCTCAGGCTGGGGTCACAAGACAGGCGATAGCGGTAGAGTGTAGCACGTGTAAGCACGTCCTTGTTATTCTTCGTATCGCTGTGGCCCTTTCATAGTGTTTGGTATCAGTTCACTGTGTACGTAGTGAAGTAGGTATAATGTCTCTGGCAAAAGAAAAAGTGGATCTGTTTTTACTCAATGGTATATTTTCTCTTAAAAAACGTAATAAAATGCATTTTATTTTATCATATAGGTTCTAAAGTGTACAAATGTAATGTAAATTAATTATTTAATCTCTTCTATCTATTAATAGCCACTTGTCCTTTGAAACAGTATTTTTAATTAATGTTATCCTATTCTCTCCTATGTAAAAATTCAAGGCAAATCAATATAAGCTTTACTTTTTTTATAATTTTTATAATCATTTATTATTGTTCCGCGCCTTTGCTTGTTATTCACTAGAAGCTGCTAGAGGCTGCACGCTCTCGCCTCCGCTTATGTAGCAACTGCAGCTTTACATGTTACTACCTTACCTTCATGGTTGTTTATCTAGCCCCTATATAGCATCAGTGTTGCCCTATAACTAGTTTCCTTGATATATCTACTACTACGAGGTACTGAGATCACAATTTTTTTCGAGTCAACGTGTATTAACTACCTGGTATTCCAACACATCGACATCGTCCTCCTAAAACAGAAATTATTTTAATGATAATTATAAAAATATATATTACTAGCGGTTTCAACCGCGTAGTGGTATAAAAAAAAGAATACCTAGCCTACGACCGATTCTCAAACCTACCGAATATACAAAGGCTCAATTTACACACTGAGAACACTGTCATCTCATGATTAGGCTGTATGGGCTAGAAACCTTTGCCTTCTCGAAATAAGGGAAAACAAAAGAAAAAACTGACACTGACTGACAGGGATGCGTTCATTGAAAATATGGCGGTACTGTGCTCGGCCAATATGGCGACTGCCATTTGCACCATTAGAATTTAACAAAATACTCGATAATCCGATTTTTGCGGATATATGTTGTCGACTCGTTTTTTTTTTATGTTTTATTATTCAGGTAAGGTTTCAATCGAGTCTACCGTACCCCTTGACGGAATTATTAATATAGATTAGAGATAATTGTATACATAAATAAAATAAAAATAAAATGTATACATATTGAATAAAAATATTTAACGAATTTATATTTATTTTAAAACTAGTATAAATAAATCTGCCATCCACCAAAAATAAAGCACAAAACGTCTTGGAGATATTCTTTCACATGAGATATAACAAGCAATTTGCGACTGGCAAAAGGTTCCATCTCTAGACTATAACGATCCTGCGTGGGACCTTTACAAAGTAAGTCATGCGAGAGGGCATGGGAGGGCGGCACTCACAGAGATTAATGTCCCTTTAGATATTCGATATGTTCCAAGGTGCTAAGGGTTTTAGAGATGTGAAAGATTTGTTATTCGTTCGTGTTATGAATGTTGAAAAAGAAAGATACATTTTATTATTTAAAATAAAAATATAATCTTATCTTTCTAATATATAAATACGAAAGTTTGTATGTTCTGTTATGTTATATGTATGTTCAATTCCAGGTTATGATCTATCTTTGTGCGAAATTTCATTAAAATCCATTCAGCCATATTCTTGACAAATGATTCCATTCTATTCTACTCTTTTATTGTAAAAGTAAAGTATCGAACTTTAAAAAAAAAAAAAAACTTTGAAATTAACTATACAAATACTTTATACTTTTTTATACTTTATTGTTGACACTCACTACATTACAACACAGAAGTTACAAATTATAAAGACATCAAAGTGAAAACAATTTAGGCGGCCTTATCGCTGAAGCGATTTCTTCCAGGCAACCTAGGGTAATAGGATATTTTTATGTTGGGTGGGGTAACACAAATACCTATGTAAACAACACTACATAATAATTAACTATCTCATAAATCCATTCCAAACTTATCCCAAAAATATAAATAACATGCCCAGATAGATTCCTGCGGCTCCCTCAAAACTCAACAAAAACCCGAACAGACTCTCTGGGAACATAGATTAATGGGAAACCGTTATTACACTCGTATAACAGATGGTTGGTTTTATCGAAGGGTTTTCGAGGATACTCTCTGAATCGAAAATTACTCTGTCGCGTTTCTAAATGAAATAGGAGATTTTTGGGATTGTGAAATAGATTAAATTGACGCTCTTGAAATTCAAAGCTTGCTTTTTAAATGGATATATTGGTTTATGGAATTGCGTGGTGCAAAAGAACATGTTCAAATCATCATACTTTGTGTGACGAGATTTACTTTGTTTTAGGTCCAAGTTTTACTTTATTATTATGTTCTCCATTAGCAGAATTTTTGGGATTTAGGGATCAATACGTCTGTCCATTTATCTACGAGATGGATTTAATGTAAAACCCGAGTGAAATCAATTTAAAACTTAATATTATTTATTTTCTTCTGATTTAATCTTTCTTTTAACAACTTATTGGTATATTTGTGAATCTCTATGATAGGATGATTTTGAATTGTCATGTGTTTGAAAACAATCTCACCATGATACGTGGTGTTGTGGGCAATGGTGATGATCACACAAAGCCTAAAACAGAATTGACTCTCAAGTGCAACTGTGGTAAAATGGCAGTGCTTGGCGAACGACTTTTAACTTGAGGGCCAGGCAAGTACAAATAACTCTACCACAGTGTGTATAGTATCCAGAAAATGATGTTCAATCATTGAAGAAATTTTATTCGGAAACAAATCAGACCTTGTAAAGGTCGTCTGGATGCAGGCCGCCCAAGACTGGTCCTATTAGAGAAAGCCGCTGAGATGTTGATGAATAGGTATTTTCCATAACCTTATCAAAACTATTATCTTAAATAGAAAGTGATAAAACCATATTGTTGGATTATCCATAACTTGAGAACTACTTGTTTGTTTGTTACAATTGAGGCGGATATTAGGTTTTCATTGTTTACTGAACAATAGCTAAGGCTGCGCATAACGAAGAGGCGAAGGTGCTTCGCTTCACATGACTGCTAAGAAAATATACTGTATGGTTTAATGATTTACAAGAGATAAGAGGCATACATATCTCTGTTATTTAATATAGTCAAACTACTGACGTGGTTTGTGAAATTCATGGAATTCATCCCCATATCCTGGAGCCGGCTCGATTGTCCACATAACGATTCAGTCAGCGCTACTGCGCCATCCATCAGTTTCAACAAACTTACCTTCAGTATTTTTGTATATTTTTCATCCTAAAATTGTAGGTATCTAATCTAGTAGTCGATGATTAAATTGTTATTGATTTATGCATTGCTATGCAACACCCTGTGGTTAAGTTAATAATGGTATTTTTACAAGAGCTTACTGTAATTAGAAAGCGTTCATCCATAACACGCGAGCTTTACTATATGGAATCGGGTTGAAAGATTGATTGCTTCGTTAAATTACTTCAATGGATTCTTTACAAGGTTTATTTATATGCATTAGGTAAATGATTCTTTATGTGTTGCCACTTCGGAATGATTTAATACTTATTAATTGTTGTTTTTCTTTTTCAGGTAAGAATCTAGCGATTAAGTACAAGACAACGTTCCTTTGGGGTAAGAGATGCCATTTTAATTTCGGCTGTAAAGTAGCGATGGGCAACACTCGTCACGAGAGCAGGTGAAGTAGAGTTCTAATAGAATTAAGAACCGTCGAAGGCTTATAACTGACTTCAAAACCAAAAACAGCACTTCATAAACCATTCCCAACTAGTCCATGAGGTATAGATAGAAGATTAAGTTCTAAAATAGTGAAAACACAACAACATTAAGGGAATATTCCCAAAATGGCATCCATATAGACTCAATCAGTACCGCTGTTACATATCATTACATCGTCGCCAAAATAAATAAGTTATTGTTGATATAACAAATACAAAACATATTAAATGGCACCAGCTGCTCGTAGCCCATTCAATATACTTGGCATGTATTTGTACGGAACTGCCATCTTTTAAATCGAAAGCCATTCGAAACTGAACTATATTTTTATGATGCTAAGAAAAATCCACCAGCAAAAGTTTGGAAGCATTATATTGGCTGCCAGTCCATCCAAACAAACTGTGGTGCCAAAACCTTATCTATCCGTGCTTAGTAATAAAACAGTTGGACGGTGGCCAAGATTTCACGGGATACCTTCCATTTTTAAGTGGATACCGATGATCTCGTATTTGTACGTGACATTCCTCGATATTGGAAACCGGCACATTTCAAAGGTCATCTGTCATGTTGACCTTTATATCTATCTCTTGTTATTTGAATTCCGATTCGAATTTTGATTCTGGAATCGCTTTTTTTCACTCTGAATTATCTATTACATTTTTTTGCATAGAGATTGTTTATGGACCGGAGAGTAACATTTTTAACCCGGGATCACGGATGAAACCACGGGACGAAAGCAAGCTACTTTCATTGAAGTAAGTAAATAAGCATGTCAAAATAAATATATCTTTCCCAACTTAATATATTTATAATGTAACAGCAGTTGTATTTTCTTTATGATTGTCAATTCTAAGCTTTGTTTTCGTGATTGTGTGAGATGATTAGTACTTGGAATTCTTTTATTTCAAATCCACTTCGGTGATGGATTGACGGTTTGTAAGAAAAGTATATTTTGGGTTCTAAGCAAACATTTTGATTGATGTTCTAGTTCTAATGTTCTGTAAATGTGTTTTACAGGCTGCCAAGATGTTTTGCCGGTTGTAAATGGTGTTGCTTTGTGATTTTTCAGTTTGACACAAGACACCTCGTCAAATGGAAATGGGAAGTGATTGTTTTGATCTCTTGTCGTGGTTGGTGTAATGGGATTTATCTGTAAATAAACTTGAGGTCTATAGATTTAAGATTGCTGTTTGTGTGAATCCATAAGTATAATTTGATTGGAGGAAGATTAAATTTAAATTACTAAAGGAATAAATAATCGTAAAAGATTTTATTATCGAGTTTCTTGGGATACGGTTTCTTTGACTTTTAACTTGAAATTTTATTGCAAGAAAACATTTACAATGGCGTAGTGACATATTTGTGTCAGTGTTGATAAGCAAGCAAGACGGTCCACCTGATGGTCTACTCCGAAAAACGATACACGATAGTCTGATCATCGTTTTTAAATATGAACCAATAGAATTGCAGCAGAACTGACCTGACTTGAATAACGTGCAATTTTGGTTAATATTTGAAAAGGATGATCGGATTATCGTGTGTCGTTTTTCGAAGGAGACTCGCTGATCTTAAGTGGCTAGCCTATACACTTTAGCAATACCAGTGGAAGGCCAGTAGGGTACTAAACATTATCTAGATTTACATTGAAATCGAAATAGCATAAAATCAATAAAAAAAAACTGTAATAAAAATCCAGTCATATCTTTTGCAGAAGCCATTGAAAAACGATTACCTACTGCAGAATCAGTATTACGTATGAATTTGATTCATAAAATCTCATATGAAAATAGCTTCCCAATTTCTTCCCAACCAATATCTGAAATTGACTTAAAACATTCAATATGTTAACCGACCTTCGTTAACGGCAATTGACATGTGACTCCCGTGAGCCTAATATTATGTTAGAGGAAATTTAGAAAAAAAAAATATTGAGGTCACTACGAACCATTCTGAAAGGTCGTAACCTGGGTGTAAATTTAAACAAATTGTATTTGAATAGTATAAAAATATAAATAAAAAATTAAATATCGACGGGCCGGTTGGCGTGGATGGTAAGATACCCTATCTATCACGCCATAGGTCGTGGGTTCGATTCCCAGTCAGGACAAATATTTGTGTATTTGTTTATGAACAAGTCTGTTTGTCCTGAGTTTGGGTTCAATTATCTATTTATGTATTTACAAAAGAAAAGTAGTATATGTAGTATATCAGTTACCTGGCTTCCATAGCACAAGCTCTGCTTAGTTTGGGGTCAGGAATACATTTTCCAAGAATATTATTATTATTCTTATAATATTCTAGGCGATTATAGCTCAGTGGTAGTGACGTCGGATGCCGCGGCGAATGTCGTGGCTTCGAATCCTTCAATTAACTTGAGTTTCCGATAAAAAAAAACCATCAATAAAAAACCATAACACGGTGGTAGGGTGCTTTGTAGTACCCGCCTGAATTCCTTTGTTTACCACCTTCGGCCACATCATCACTTACCATAGTGAGATTGTGGTCAAACACAAGTCTATACAAAGTAAAAAATAAAAAGTCTCTAGAATGAAATAATTTACACGTTTCATGCGATTTTGGTATATTTTTCCGAATGACTGTCTCTGTCAGATCTTTGTTATCAGCAATACGATGTTATGCTTTTTGAAATGAGCATGCGCCGTGTGAACCTTTAAGCTGTAAGGTGTGATGAATCTCAATTATTTACTAAATATGACCAGGCACAAAATTTTCGTGTTTTCGCCATTAATTTCGCATTGCTAATTCTATATTGAATATTTGTCAACATTTTCTTTCATCGTTATCCGCCATGTTTTTTTTTGACGAATACGTAATAATCGGACCCCTAATGTCATCGATGACAAGTCCCGATGACAGTTGACTTTTGACGTCACGCTCTAAATCAAGAAAACATAAATTACAATAAACTGTGACAAAAAAAAAATTGGTTGATATTTTCAATAGTTCCATTTCAAACCACATTCACTCTTATAAATTCCACATAAAAATAAATCTCATCTTAAATCGTGATCGTGAATTGACAATTTATCAAATTCCTATATTAACTTTGACCTCACGACCATAAACTACACACACACACACGTAATCATATGATTTAGGCCGTGGCCTACAGCTGATAAAGTGTATTTGGTTATAAATAGACTAATGTCTCCGCCGGGCATTGCCCGGGCGATCTTTTTTGTTTCCCGGAAATATCAATTAACCTTTAATTTTTTAAATTAAATAGATCCGTTAGCTTTACAACAAGATTCCTACTAGTTTTAGAAAATACTACTAATATTAAATAAATTTAAAAGGCTGTTAAAAAAGACTAATATTATAAATGTGAAAGTTTGGATGTTTGTCTCAATCACGCATAAATGACTGAATGGATCATGAAACTTGGCACAGAGATAGATCATATCATGGAATAAAATATGGAATATTTTTTAACCCGAAAAAACATGAGATCCGATGAAAATCGCGGGGCGTATGCCAGTTTTGAATAATTTATTTTTTTATTATAATAATAATTTAAAATTCACAAAACAAATAAATTTTACAATCTAAAAAACCACGGAGGTTTCTCTTGATTGCAAATTGTTACATTCTGCATACAGACTCGAGATCACATTATATTTTCATTTAAAATTATTTTTACACAATTAATGCTTGAAATATTCAAACATGCTTTCTTCCTATCGACGCAAGTAATCTTTATACCTACAAGCATTATTGTAGATAACATCGAGAATATAATTTATTAGCACAGTACGGTCAAGTTCATCCGTATGATGTGCACCTAATTAAGACGACCTTGCTCCGTGATACGGCTCGCATATTTTATTTTCTAGGGGAGCGAGTGTTTCTACGATCACTTCATGTGGGGTTTCTTAGGTCATTTAACATTTGGGTGGCGCTCTACTGCTCACTTTAAGTGTCGAATGGACTATTCAATTAGTAAATTGAAAGGAAGATTTTTCTGCTGGAATTGAGGGGATTTCAATATATCTATCTGTAAATCTCTAAACTATAAAATAAAGGCTATTGAGTTCACTGCACAAGCGCTATAATTTGCTCTAGATGTTTCCAATCTCTATCTTTTGCAACCTTCTCCTTGCCATTTTTTTAGTTCTATAATGGGTCTATTGAGTCAAAGTCAAAGCCATTTATTCAGTTTAGGCCCCAGAAGAGCACTTATGAACGTCGAAGCTACTGAAGTTACCACTGTCTCTTTTCTATCGAGTCTTGAAGGCTTTAAGGTCGTAATTATCAATTACATTACAGCCAAAAGTAAGAAGTTTAAAAGGTCTAAAACGTGGTGATAATTTAATTCATTCCAATAATTTTCGACGCAAATTTCTCCAGTGTGAAATTATAATATAGGTGAAGGTAACAAACTTGTGTCGGCCTTGCTCGAACAGTCTGATCCGCGAAATTGCAAACTACGTTAATTACAAAACTGTTACGGAGTATTTCAGCGCCAGTTTTCAGTTTTAATTGCTCTTTACTATTTCTAGAAAATTGTTCGTGCTCTTGCGATGTGACGTCATAATTTGATTTATCGTTCTCGAGTTCAACAGTGAATTGAATATGGATCGTTTCTTGCTTCTTCTTTCAGGCTGTTCATTAACCCTTTGTTGTTGTCTATTTACTTTTGGCTTTACGAATATGAACTAATTTGATTAATTCTTTACTTTTACTTACCAAAAAAACTAACATGCTCTTTAAGAACACGTTTGCTCAACGCACAGAACATTTAGGAGTTCAACATACAATAACAAATCACTTTTTAATTTCATCCCAATGCTACCTAGAATAAAACATCATACACAGTTTTATAACAAAACTAAATAGAGCCCGAAGCGAAGGTCGCAGTCATGGGAATGGTCTTGAAGATTTGAAAGCATCATTAACCTTCTACCTTCACAAACGTAAACTACCATACCACTTAGAAACGTAAGAATTCGGATGTAAAAACTGGGCGTAGTTCCAATACGAGATATTGCGGTTATTTCAAGATGCATCAATGTTATCAGTACAAAATACAAATGGTTGCACGCAATTTTTGAGGATTATGTAATATTTTGTTTGTCGGTGTGATAAATTTAAATGAATTACTGGACATCGTTTTTCTCTATGAAATTTCTATCCTTTTATAGTAATATAATAATAATGGAGTAGCGTTTTTTTATTTTTAGTAAGATATATTAGCGCTACGTTCGATTCCGACATCCTCCGCCATGTTGCAATTAATTTAATATCTATGGTTTTAGTGTTATGTCTATTGAAATCTCGGATTGATTGAAAACAGTTCTTTTCCACCAAAATTGTCTGCAATTTCAGTACGATTTGGTGATATTGGATACTTGTCATTACTCAAAATAAAAAATATTATCATGGTCCCAGCAGTACACATTTTTTTGTCCATTACTTCATTGTTTTCCCGTTATGATGATCCTTTGTGGCTTTTTTCTCGGTGTTCCACTTTTAAAGTAACGTTTTGAGATATGAAATTCTTTTGTTCTTGTCGTCTTGTCTTGTTTCTATCTTGAGCATTACCGCTTTATTATTTCAGCATTAAAATTAAGTCTCCTTATATACTTGTCTGAATTATTATGTGAATTCTAGCTAATTAGAACATTTGCTATGACCTCACCAGGAATAATTGTATGCTGAGGTCATCGTAAATTTATGCATGAAGCTTTATATTGTGTGCTGTATTTCTAAGATTTTATAGAATTTAGAATTGGTGTTACAAATATTAAGTATACAGCTTTTCTTTGCATGCTGTCGAACCATTCCATAATACATTAAACGTCCTCTTCTAAAATTAGAGCACAGCGCCTTCAAATTAATTAATAACCAATTATAGCATAAGCATATGTTGCCTGTAATGAATTACCAAACTTAATTAGAAAATTAATCTCGCGCGTGTATATCATAAATTTATTCCATTTTAATCTTGTATTTTTAAATTCTACCTTTTGTATTCTACGGACTTTAACTATTTCGTTATTTATATCAAGCGTTGAGTTAATTTAAGTAACACGCTAATCTTAGGCTCTCAACTTATGCTTTATTAATCTCTAACGCTGGTTCTATTTTAGTTTAGGTACAATGTGTTAAATAGTTAATAGGGAGGGTGAAATATGGTACAGTTATTTTTAGTGGTACGTGAAATTCTAAAAATAACTGTAAAAAACATGGTAAATAATGGTGTTGCGTCACTGTGTAATGGACTATCGATTTTCGATTTTAGTATCGAGTTGTTTAACCAATGATTTATCCGATGATTTCTAATAGTTTTTAGCGGATTGACTTTAACTTGCAAAAAATGTGTAGAGCTTCCTAGAAATGCTCTAATATTAGAAAGGCTATATCAAAATAGATTTCATAAATCGTTTTCTGCTGCATTACTTTTATCTTATATTATTTTATTCAATTTATTATTATAACCTTTTAAGATTTCTTAATAATTTTTAAAATTCAATTTGCTTCGTTCTCAGATTTGTCTGATACCAATTATACAATTCGATCAGATATTTCGAGCAAACTGCAATGATTATTTGAATACACCAAAACAAAAATGATCGATATTTAATTTTCACATTAATTTAAAAAAATAGACTGCGTCTAATCAAATGGCGTGCGATCCTAATCGATAGAATAGATACACCACACAGTGCGTGACTTTAAAAAAAATAATTTAATACATTTTTGTGGTCAATAAATTCTGCGTTTACTGCAATTGGTTTTGGAGTGTTTTGTCCGTAAAATAGTTTATAGGAGTTTGAACGTTCATTCGTTTTCGCGAATCAAAAGCTATCTAAATATTTAAATTAGAATCCACGAATATTTTTGTGAATAGAGATTATTCATGGTTTTTTTTTTTTATTGAATTATGTGATTATTTGCGAGAAATTATAAAGCATTTCTTGGATATGTTTTCATATTTGCTAGAATGTTAATTTTCTTTCATCTTACTCCTACAAAATTCTTAGAAAAGATTACTTATAACATACATGTATCAAATATCAAAGTTAAATTGGAAGGCACGTGAAGTGTGGAGCCTGGGTGGGGTGTTCTGTGGTGGCATCGTCGTTATAAGGGTAGAACGTGCCTCTAGTGTGGATGTGTATAAGCCGATGATAATGGCGACACACTAGTTACAAGTAAAAGGACAATCTCCAAAGCATGTCTATCAAAAACATCTTTTATGTCGCGTGCCGAAATAATAAAACGGGTTTCCAAAAATAACACTGGTTTTTCATTCTGAAATGCAACGGTAACAGGTAACATACACACCTACTGACCTGTGGCTGTGACTCATCGTCGCGTCACACTGTCTGCCTATCCGTCTGGTGATATCACAGTACGTTGATCTTAAACAGTGGGCTAACATAGCTGTCTGCTTTATTTAGTTATGTATAACCATTTAAATAGTGTACTGTATTTTTTTTTCTACTTAAGAAAATTTATGTACGTTCCGTCTTGTTTTTAATCTTCTATTAAATTTTTAAATTGTTTTTGTTCTTTCGTTGTGGGTGATGTTTAGTTTTTCTATTGATCAGTTTATTATGTATCATCCATTTCAAGCTTGCAAATGAAAATTCACGTAACTTGCTACTGTAGGTACTGTTAACAATTTGAGCTGTGGCATCACTGTCTGTCTCATCTTCATTTCATACCTTTCGACCTCGTCGGAGTCGATAATTACCGACCGGTATCTCTGTGAAAACGTCTAGCCCCGTCATTATAAAAGTTACGTGCATGATCGTCTGTCGCTCTTGCATTGTTTTTTAAATGGCTTCATTTGCATGTTTATTCCTTTTGAATTTGGAATAGAAAATTAAAAAAGCGGTATTTGGTTCATAAATTGTGATACCTGTTTGTGTTCTCAAACTTTAAGCTCTCAACGGGATTTAATATAAAGCGTTAATTAATTGAGTGTAAAGCAGACTGACAACAAGCTTGGGTCAAATTTCTTTGTCAAAAGACTTTGGCTCTATCTCGCATAATGCATCCCACTCGTACAAGTCGGTTCTTGACTCTTTCATAAAGCCCTTCAGATTTAGAATTCACATTTTACATCTGACCTAGTAATTATACTACAAGATCTTAAACTTGGCTATATAAGTACCATTTTCGGAGCCGCTTTCTCAACATTGCGGGCATAAAGACTTACATTTGGGCCTTTTATTGCTGCCCAAGTGCCATAATTCTTTAGAATGTATACCACGGGAGCTATGTCAGGCGTTGTTATACGTTTTGGCCTTGTGCCTTGCTTGTATGAAGTTTGAAATTAAGGACAAGTGTTATTTGAAGGATTTCTTCAACTGTAGGTATTGTTTTTTAAATTGAACCAGTGTATCTCATTGGTTTGTTGGTTCTGTCAACTTCTGTCTCAATTTTATTAGGTGTAGTGTAAGTAGCTTTCAGTGCTTGCAAAATTCCTTCGCAAGAAATATCAACATTTAAGTATATTCTCCCGCGTCGTCTTGTGCTTGGAATAAGTGGGGACTGCGTGCGAGAGCGTTACATCGACTCTAATTTCCTCTAATTACTTAGAATCGATTAGGTAAGAAAACAATGACACCGTGCGAAGACTAGACAATCGAAGCATTAAGTGTTACATGATCCGACAGATTAGCAACCGCATAGCAACTGCCATTGTTATCGACTATCGATTCAGTTATGTCTCCAATCGAATCGAGTTATTACGAAATTTAATGCGAGTACGTTAACCGGCAAATCGATTCTGCGCACGCTTCTTGATAATTATTTAATTGTTGGTTTGCATTCGAATATTTGCGGTAAATATCGATTCAGGTGTTTTATTGATTACATTTTTCAGTCTGTTTATGTTCAGACTTTTATTGATTCTAGTTTATGACTCCAGACGTAATTCTGTTTTATTTGTGAAGCCAACTGAGTCCTTTCTAACATTACTTTCCATCCATAGCAAATAACATTATTCTTTATTTCATTTGGGTTTCTTTTCTATTCGCATGTTACCAATAATGATGTCTTCCCACGCAAATATAAATTCACTTTCTTTGTTTATTTATTTAGATGGAATATAACTTTGTATTCGTTTATCAGTTAAATAAAGTCCTAACGAAGTTATGCGGAGTTGGGACTTTGTGTGTTGTATTATTGAATAAGGCAATAGTGCAAAATTCTAAGTTAATATCATTTACTTCAGTTAGGATTTAATTAGGTGTAATTGTTTTGTTTGAAGGAGAACTCCTAAATGCGTGGTAGTAGTAACAAAGAGGTAGATGCGTTCAGCTATTTTAACATTAAATGTTTTGTGAATTAGTATCAGTAATAAAAATTCTTCAATGCGCTGTGAGCTGCAAGAGTCGGATTTAATTCCGACGCTGGGATTTATCACTACATTGTGCTTTATGTATTTTAATACCATCGAGGAACGTTTGAATGAAAAGGAAATATATTTTCAGATCGCCATAAAATGGTTTTTATTTTCTTGTTTACATTCCCATTTTCATTTTGATGGCATTTTAACGAGAGTGTTTTGTCTGACTTCATACCTCACACCAACATTCACAGAAAATATTTTTATGAATAGTCGCTTTTTTTTATAAGCCTGGGTCCCCAAGATAATTTTGTGTATCATCCTATGTTATTCAATGCTTTATTTCCATTTCCTAAAACTCTTTATAAAACTTATTGTTCATTTTAGACTATACATATAGTAGGTACTTATAGTATATAGTATAATATCTTAATCATTGCACTTTTAGTGTCTTTTACAAAAAGTAAGTACCTACGTTTATGAAAATAGAAATGCTCGTATCATCAGTAAATACAAAATGTCATAATTGTTGTAGACTTTATTACACTTAAACTAAAACTAACAGTCATGAATAATAATGAAATGGCACGCCCCGAGTGCATTCACATCGCATCAGGTGAAATTCGATTTCAATTTCAAGGTATTGGAAATTGGAAATACGAAATGAGTTTGTAGTTTAAAATTCTACAGTTACATCGAGTTTATCTTCATAAATAAATAGCCTTCGACGTGAACTGAGGAGCACACCGTTAAAGAAAGAAAATAACTTTTAAGAGAGAAAAAGGTACTCCAAATGAGAATTGGTAGAAAGGGTAGATCTTGTTGTAGAAACTAAAGAGAAATTAAATAAATTGAACAGCTTGCCGAAAATTAACTTTTCCAATAATATTGGCAGTTATATAGAACACCATTCTACTTCTGTATCCTGTCAATTCAATAGCTCCAAAACGTTTTGCCACTTGGAAGTAATGATATTTACATTATATAAAAACCTATTCAGTGCCTTTTCTAAAGGAAATAGGACAATTTTGGCCTCACAAAAACCTATTAAGAGCCCATCCGCTCGCGCCCGTGACTATAGACAAAGATCGGCCCCGGGTGGAACAATTCCCGGGAGCATGTGTTAGGTAGAACGTGACCGGGCGTAACCCACGCCTGCGGGCGTTGTTGTCGTGATTTTCATAGAGAAAATCAATATGTCTCATCACATATGGTTGTATAAATGATATTATTTCTTAATTGTCATATTAGTTATGAGCATTAGTAGGTCGGTAATTTTGTTAAAATATGAAGCATTGAAAATTTCAACTGTCTAGCTATTGCGGTTCTTGAGATACAGCCTGGAGACAGACAGACAGCGATGTCTTAGTAATAGGTTCCCGTTTTTACCCTTTAGGTACGGAACCCTAAAAATGAGCTATTATCCTTTTTATTAGTGTACTGTTCCTGAATGCATGAATATTAGTGGAAAAATAATAATAATAATACTTCAGTTGACACTTTTTAGTTTACATACAGCACCGTATGGCGTCATTATAATGGCGGCTACTGTTTCGCTCGTTTAGAAACAGATTTAAAAAACTGAAAACTTTGAAATGAATTTTAAAATTAATTAAGTTATTTTATGAACTAAAACTAACATTTTCCGACTGCTTATTGCCTAAGCTATCTAAATTGTACATATTTTTTTTCATATGGAGTATTATGGAGTAAAATACCCTATTAAGTTAGAATTTATTATAAGCTTTATGTGAGCTGTTCTTATTATTAATCAAAGATGAAAACTAAATTGTCGTGTTGAAATCTTCGCTCTATCAAAAATAATCGGATGTCAAACAATAAAGAAATTAATTTAATCTTTGGCAGACATATGACATATAATCAATGACGATACCAAGTCTGGACACTCCTCATTCGTTTCACCTTCTTTTGAAGCTGCAACATGCCGTAAAGCAATGCTTCAGCGGTGGGTGGGCAGCCTGGTACGTAGATATCCACCTGAACGAGAATAAATTTTGTGTTTTTCTCAGAACTTTAAACTACTAATGTAAATTTTACTGAATCTTTTAGGTACCCTTGAATTGTTTACGTGATTCTGGCAATACACATTTAATTGTGATAAAAGTCGTGGGTTCGGAGTACAATAAGCTTGATCTTTCGGTGAAGAAAAACATCTTTAGGAAACTATAGGTGGAAGGGTACTTTGCTGGACCCGCCTGGCTAGTCCTTCCAAGCTTTGTAGGTTTACCACCTTCGACCACATCATCACTTTCCTTAGTGAGATTGTGCTCAAATTGTCTTGTCCAAAAATATCTTGAAATTTGTACTGTGATTATAAAAATCTACTATTTATTTCAGGTACTCACCGGTACAATTCTATCACACCCTCGAACTGTGGAGTAAGTGTAATAGTAGTAGCCCCCACCGTTGGCACAGCTGCCCATCGATACCACCCATTTCGGATCTGGCATCAGGTCGTATGTCTTCCTCAGTATTGGAGCCATTTTATTGGTGACAGTTCCCGCGACTATGATGACGTCAGTCTGACGGGGCGTGCCTCGAAAGACCATACCGAAGCGATCCATGTCGTATCTGAAATTAAATCAATTAAATATAAGAATCCACGAGATTATAGGGAAAGATTTACCTAAGAACATAGAATAATTCTATGCCTAAGAACTAGTCTTTCCAGTTTCTCCAGACAGTTTGATCTTAAATTGTAAATAATTTTGTTTAGTTATGCAAACGTTAACATGTTCCGAGACACTTTTTCAAATAGAGTAGACGTCCCGCATTTTCACGCTCCATTTCATAAGGAAATAGATATTGCATATGAATGCCTGTAGTCAACAAAAATTGACATTCAAAATGCACTGCGAGGAGAATTGTTCCTTTAGAGTGTCTGCCGCGTCAAGCAACAACGTTTTATATTCATCGCAGACGCTCAAGTTTCCTTTCACAATATTTTCTTACACGAAACATTGTACTTACCATAAATATTATCCTGACGTTATGTACCTAAACTGTAAATTGAAATTTACCAACCAATTTTTACGTACTCTTGATTATTTTACCTTCAATCAAATTAAGGTTAAGTCAAGAGCAAAATTGTCGGTAGATTGATTGACGTTTAACCTCAAAGCGATGACATTTAGTGTGAAATGTCAAATTTTAACCTTTGTATTTAGTTATGGAGGTGCCGATAGTCTGCACGACTGATTTCTGATCCAAAGTATTGTTTTAGATAAATCTTACACACTTGTATCTTACATTGAACTTTTACTGTCTCACTCATAGAGAAGTCAACATAGAATCAGATCTGACTCACATTTCTATTAACAACACATGTTCTAATGTCAGTAATGAATACAGTATAAGCCAGTCAGGGATATCTGTTTCATTCTAATTCCCGAAGCAATTTGTTGGAGTTAAACCGAACAACGTAATTTGCATCAGCACCAAAAATAGGTGCATTTCTGAATTCCGTTTTGAGTGACAGCTAAAGGCAAGTGAACACGTCAATTATGCAACAAGTAAACTTAACAAGGCGCGTAGCTATAACCGCATCTCGACTATAGATTATAGAGACTGTTAGATCGGTCGTGTATATTCCTTTGTATAACTAGACCGGATAGATAGCGAAGATAGAAGCAGGTGTCTTTTCTACTAAGTAGAGTTACTGTTTTATGTTTCAATTCCAGTATCTGGTTAATGATCTCCCAGTATCAGTATGTGGTTAGATGTAAAATTGTGATATCGATGATTGTATTGACGTCGGTATCTTTATGGATTCCAGACAATGCTATTGTTCCATCATCGATATCGTTTTATTCTACGTTCTATTCGTGTATCGTTCTTCATAATTCAGGAACTCATGTATGAACGTCTCTTGGGACGAATACGGCTGACCCATTCAAAACCTAACGAGAGTTTAAAACTTTAATGGTAGTCTTAAATGTAAATCCAGAAAACTTGGAGGTTACCTGGGTCCAGCATAATGCATCATCTCCAAAGCGCAGCAAGCGAGGCCGAATGTGAGAGGCCAAAGTGAGTTCCTACGGCCCCAGTTGAGGATATCATCAGCTCGAGCAACAACCCAATCCAACATTGGCTGAAATAATCATTAATTGGATTATAATATCATAGGACTGACTACAAGAAGTTACGCATTTATGAACTAGCTTCTGCCCCACGGTTTCATTCGCGTACCCGAAGGATCTCATTTCCCGGAATGAAAAGTATGAGTTAATCCAAAACATATTCTATCTGTATGCCAAATTTCATCCAAATCTGTTCAGCCGTTACGCAGATGAGAGGTAACAAACATACACAAAAAATCGCATATATAATATTAGTAAGATTATGAAGATATTAACGTAACTAATATTATCATGTGTACTATGTATTTGTTTGTTTGTTCTTGAATAGCCAATCGTGTTGAAATTTTGCATGAAGGTATTCCGGGAACGTGGGTGAAACCGCGGGCGGATGTTGTCAAAGATAAAGTATAGATAGTAAGAAATTCAATTACAAGAATTTTCGTATCCCTCAACAATCTATTTATTACTCACTACTTATCTCCCGCGTTACCAGAATAAAAAGTACTTTATATCCTTATCTGAGGTTAAAAGAGAGGTTGAAACATTAAGCTACTTTTTGCCCAAGGAACGCGGAAACACGCGGGGTACAGCTAGTATGTATATATTTTTAAGACTTAAATCAGAACCACCCTGGAAGTCATTCGATGATGTAAAGAATGAGTAGGTAAAGAAAACGATGCATAATTTTCCAGGAATCAATGAATATACAGCAGACATTTTTATCATTTTTACATTTTTATCAAGAGCTGATTCATCTAGTGAACATTCCCGAGATATATCAGTTATTCCCGTCCGGGAATGGATAATAGGTACGTAATGTTATATGAAGGTAACCATAGTGACGTAGAGGATTCCATAGAGATTAGTAACACGTGGATTTGATTAACGAGTTTATATTATGAAATACTCGAAAGTAGTACGTTAAAATTGGTCGGGTGCGTGACGTAATTTTCGAGAAATATACCGCGATAGAATACAATTCCACTACGACATCATCCATCCAATTTCGTAGGCACTTATGAATTTGGAAGGTTGCATTTGCTATGAAGAGCTGCCATTCGGCTATAAACTAAACAATTATTCTTCAAAACAAGGTTTAATTACATAATATTTTCATTCAAGTCTCACTGATAACAACTGCGTGTCCCACTGGCAAAAACTAGTAGACTTAACAATATTATGTATACATTATTTTTATACTAAACTAGCGACCCCGTCTGCACGAGTAGAATTTATATACAGAAACCATCCTCGTTAATCGCTCTTTCTATTAGTGAAAACCGTATCAAAATCCGTTGCGTGGTTTAGAAGTAAGCGTAAGGTAGATAGAGACATTCATTATCATCATCATCATCTCAGCCGCAAGACGTCCACTGCTGGCCTCTAGGATCCCCTAAGGATCTCCAATAGGACGGGTCTTGGGCGGCCTGCATGCAGCGTTTTCCCGCAACCTTAACAAGATCGTCCGTCCACCTAGTAAGTGGACGTCCTACATTGCGCTTGCCGGTCCGTGGTCTCCACTCCAGAACTCTATGTGCCCTGCCCATTGCCACTTCAACTAGCCAATTCGCTGGGCTATGTCGGTGATCCTAGTTCGTCTACGAATCTCCTCATTTCTGATTCAATCGCGTAGAGAAACCCCGAGCATAGCCCTCTCCATGGCTCGTTGTGCGACTTTGAGCTGCTTTATGAGGCCTATAGTGAGAAACCACGTCTAGATAGTCTTTATTTTATAGTATTTAGAGAAATCCACTTCTATTGATACTACAAACTAATTCCTGGAACATAGTAGATATACATTGAATAACTTGCTTCATCTGCGGTCCCGACCACAAACACAAACAAGTGTTAAACATAATGGAACAAGAATAGTTTACCCCTTTACATTTCATGAATATTGTATACCCTAGATTGAACCCAAAAGCCTGGCGTTTTGTATAATGGATAGTTGGAAAGTGTCTCCTGTACCCACATTTGTTTTATGATCTCCATGAATAAGTCACTGCTTAATTTTGCGACTTTGAATAAGTAATGTGTTTTTAGTTTTATAATACAGGTGGATCCCAGATGTCTATTTTCGAAACCTATATTGGGTTTGTCATTTTGAACGACTTTTGCTATTTTTTTTTGTATACTACTTAGGTGGCAATACAATACAAACAAGCTTACAGCCCACCTGATGGTAAGTGGTTACCGTAGCCTATAGACGCTCATAACACCACGGGCAAAGAAAATACAATTTTATATTTTCCCTGCCAGGGGTATCACTTACGCGTTGCCAACCTTGAGACATGAAGGTGTTAAGTCTTCTGTGCCTGTAATTTCACCGGCTCCCATACCCTCCTAACCGAAACAAAACATTTTTTTTTGTGAT
Source organism: Tetheella fluctuosa (assembly GCA_951216915.1). Classification (NCBI taxonomy): domain Eukaryota; kingdom Metazoa; phylum Arthropoda; class Insecta; order Lepidoptera; family Drepanidae; genus Tetheella; species Tetheella fluctuosa. The sequence continues at coordinate 9,005,779 of OX578231.1, read as the reverse complement.
TAGGTCCTACAGTAAAATTAATATTATTAAAAACCTTTTAAACTGGATCGTTGATTGATGACACTTCAGATACCTATTCCATTCATCTATTTTAATTAGTTTACATTGTATAAAATATCAATACTCCTTTGGTAATCTATGGTAGCTTACCCCAAAAAAAACCTGGAAAAAACAGCGTAGATACATACCATTACATTAGGGTAAAATACCCTAGTCTCTAAGGTCCACCAACATTGCAATGTCATCACATGACATTCATTATAAAGAACGTTGTCGAAAAATCCGTAGTTCTCAAGTCAGTACTTATTTATTTCAAAAGCAGTGCGGTCCCATACGTACCGGATTCCTATATCGATAAGTAAGTATTGATTGGTAGTTAAGTGCCGGGCATTGTCGGGATGCCCGGATAAGGCCCAATTTTTTTTATCGTAATTGGACCGGAACCTATAGGGCTGTTGTGCTGGTGTGACCACTACTATTATAGCCCGGTATTTCAACTATCAATTAATCTAACATTCGGGTAAATAAGTTTTTATATGGAGCACACTTAATTGCTATAAATATTATAATTTGCTTAGAACTAAGTATGCTGTTCTATTTTATTTACATAAGTACAAATTTTATCCCGCGGATTTTACCACGTTACTAAAATTTTTTTTTCCCGGGATAAAGACCATCCTATATAAATTTATGTTCATCTATCTATTTAATATCCCAATCCATTTAGCTAAATATCAACTAGCGGGACATTCAACCTTATGAATGGAAAATCCGGAATCCGGGTCTGGTTTAATTTGTTCTCGTTTCGCTTTACCCGGGATTGCTTTCCCGTTGCCCGGTAATTACGCTGCGCTGTTGTATGCCTACTTTGTGATTTGTTTGCTTATACATTCCTTTGTAAGGTAGAGATTTGCGCCATTGTTCACTGAAATAGTAACTTTAAAATACGGTAGCTAATGAGATTTTTAAATTGTTTATTGTATACTAACTGTTTCCCGCGATTTCACCCGCTTTCCCGGGATAAAAGTAGCCTATAACCTTCCTCAAGAATTGGGCTATTAAATGCAAAAAGATTTTTTGAAATCCAACTGGTAGTTCCAGAGATTAGCGCTTTCAAACAAACAAACAAACAAACAAACAAAAAAATCTTCTGCTTTATTATATTACTATAGATAAAGGTCTATTCTGTTTGGGACAGTTCAAATGATAAATATTGAAAATTAGACTTAAACGTGACGAGATTATCAATTATTCGATAACGTTAACGTTAATTAATAACTAAATAGGTCCTTGAGGTCTATGTCAACCAGTATTAAGTGACAGCTTTCATTAGGACCTAGTCATCATCTTCATGAAGTATTCTATACTAGCTGTTCGCCGCGGTTTCACCCGCATTCCCAGAGTGAAAAATACGATGTCTTAATAGTTATTCAGCTATTAGCGGCGGAATCAAATCCAAAAAATCAAAGATCATAAAAATCGGTCCAGCCGTTCTTGAGTTACAAATGGTGTAACTAACCCGACTTTGTTTTATATATATAGATATATTATACAGATATTATATATACATAAGATATATAATGTGTAGATAAGATATAAGATAACGAATTAATAAAAAAAAAATCATTATGTTTTCAATTCAGAAATGTAAATTATATTCTATACGATATTTTTTCTATTCAAAAGTAAATTCTCGTATAAAAATGAGCACCACCAGTTTATATTCATCCTGTGAATAAACATTGAAGGAAAATAAAATGAATGTAAAGACAGTTGAAGTGGCTTTAAATGTTTACCTCATCATAAAAGTGAGCTTCGTGCAAATATAAGTTGTATGTTTTAATATTAAGGATTTAATATTGTTTGAACATTAAATGCCTTTTTCCCTAATAAAATTTTAAGTTCGGAATCATTTTTATAGACAAACCTGCATTGCTTTTAATTTTTATTTTTTTTATGTCAGAAGGCAGGCAGGCGGTCCACCTGATAGTAAGTGGCTTGTCGCCTCTGGACATTAGCAATACCAAGTGGATTGGCAATGTGTTGCCGACCTTTATAAAGCCTAGAAGGCAACTGGCTCTCAAGCGCAACTACCTGAAGTAGGTGCTTGGCGACAGACTTTCAACTTGAGGGTGGTAGCCAGCCAGGCGGGTACTACAAAGTACACTAGCACCGTGCAAAAATAACAATAACAATTTTAGAACCCAAGGCTAATATTTAATTCAATAGTCAATGTAAAGAAAATTTAAATTATAATAATCACAAACATTTATTACCTACTCTTTGTAATTTCTACTTTACATAACCAATTAGAACATAATTAATTTAAATAACAATAAACAGTAATAATAATGAAAATCTATTACCTGTCCGGGGTAATGGAATGGGGAGTACCTTCTCTCCTCATTTATTTTATAGGCTATGTTTCCATGGATCGGTACTGGTGGTCTCTTGGCTTTACTGCTTGCGTGTCTCTTCATTACCACAGTTGGTTCAGAGACATCCTGACGCGGTCTCAGAGGTATGTCGCTTCTATATTTTCTATCATCTTTGATTGTTAAGCTATTCGTTAAGTATCGCGGTTGGTTTCTGAAAAGGAAAATGTTTTATGAGGGTGTGTGCCTTTTTTAATTTTGTTGGGTAATTATTTTCACCCAGGATAAGGGAATAATGTGTAATTTGATGGAATTCTGTTTAGACAAAGTTGAATCGTTATAGAAAGTGATGGTAGACCCTTAGCTTATCACTGACTTTATTTCGATGAAGAAAAAACCCGATTAGAGAAGACAGAGCCCGAAAAGAGAAAAATAATAAGTATCTGAGTGAGTGGATTGTGGAATCGGGCCAGTCCTCGCTGTTTCTCCCTGACGATGGTCTAGAATATCTTCTAACTCAAGGTTTGAGGAGTCACAGAAATGCTTTCATCGTACTAATGCTTCATTAGTATTGACATTATGTGTAGATGTATATACTGACGTAATCACCTCCATATAAATTTACCTGTATAGCAATTCTCTGAACGCACGTCCAGAAATATGTATCATTTTTATAATAAATTAAATTTTATAGTTTCCAAATAGTTTTGTGTTGTCAAGCGGCCCACAGCATGCATGTGTTTGACAATGTGTCAAGAACAAAATTGACAGGCCGTTTACACGTTCGGTATTCGAAAAGAGATTGGATACTATTTTAGTTTGTTTGGTTTTGTGTGAAAAAAGTTTGGTATAGATTTTTAAATTCGTAGGTACGTTCTTTTAGACATCGAACGAAAGCAATTCCAGAAGATGTGGTTTTTAAATGTTTTTAGTTTGTAATTATTAAATTGTTGAAGCTATATTATCATGTAGTACAAAAATTATTCGTTCTATTAGATTAGATTATACAATTTTGTTAGAAATAGGTAACATGTTATAACCTAGTTAACTCGTTTGGTAGAAAAAATATGGAATAAAAATCGAGAAACGCTAAGAACTTCTATTAAGAAAGCATTACGTTAGAGTGCTTTTATAATAAGCAATTTATATAGCAAGACAAACAATGTCGTTGAAAACTTAACAAGGTTTATAAAATAGCATTTTAAAGACAGAAATATCAGAATAGGACGTGGGATGTAATGTCATTGACCTTATATGAGACTTGAGTGCAATTTATTGCAGTCAAGCTGCAATTACTGGGTATTAGGTACAGTGGGGGAATGCCGGGGTTTTCCTATGACGTGTCATAGTGCAGCGTTTGCTAGATGTAGGACAGACGTGTGCTGGAAACTTAATGTAGTTTGAGATGTATAATAATTGAATTATATGGGAAAATGGTGATGATTTTCTTCATTTGCTCAATCTTATCTTATTAATATCATGAAGACAAATGTTCGTATGTGTGTGGGGGGGAGGGGTGTTCCGTAACGGTTGAAAGGATTTGGATAAAATTTGGCACATAGATAGACTTATCAAAGGGAGTCCCCTGGGATAACATATTATATAGCCTATAGGGTACTTTTGTAGGTAGTAGAACTCTTAGTGCAGAGTTCACCCGGGGAAGTACTACCACCATATCAAATTCCGCCGTGAAATAGTAGTGCACTTGTATTACTGTGTTTCGGTTAGGAGGGTATGGGAGCCGGTGAAATTACATTAATTACAATACAATATACATACCAACTAATGTTATTAAACGGAAAAGTTGACATTTATTTTAGTCAGAATAGAATAGGATATCTTTTATTGCGAGAATTTTAAGTCGAAATAAGCATTTATATAGCGCAAGTATTGAAAAAGAAAACTTCATTACTCATAATATTCTACAGCTTTCACGACTGCTAATAAAGCCCGCCTGTCGAAACAAACTTTGCCGTTTTATATTATGAAAAAATAAATAAGTAAATTGCGATTTCGAAATATGCGCTGAGGTTCCGTATTAAATATGTGACCTATTTAAATAGTCTAACAAATCTCGCTCCAGTTGAATAAAACATCATCATCATCCTCAACCTATATTTACTCACTGTTGGGTACCAGTCCAGTAACTAAAATCTCTATACCTATTTTTTGTTACAAGCTTTTATTTAACTTGCAATGTTACATACATTGTTTGTCTATCCGGGCGGAATCTTGCGAGTCGAATTTCACCCACTACCAGCGGTCGGATTGACTTGATATTTGGTATACATTAGTCAAATGGAAGACAATGCAAGTACAGTCAACAAAAAGTACAGTCACCAAAAAAAGCTTGTATTAAAAATGATTTTTTTAACAAAATTGAAAGTGTGTTTGTTGGTTTGTCCCTCTTTCACGCAGCAACAGATTGACGTAATTTTTATGGGTCGGAGTGTGACATAGGCTACTGTTTATACCAATACTGAGAGCGAAACCGCGGGAAATTAATAATTATAATAAAAATAAAACATAAAAAATCTTTTTGAAATAGTTTAGTCAATTTATCGACGTCGTACGTGGCAAAGGTCGTGGATTTGAATCCTACGATGAGCTTGAGCTTTCGTTAATGGAAATTGTCTTGAGAAAACTATAGCAGGTGGATACTATAATGTGTAGGGTAATTGTAGCAACCACTAGCCTGGCTACCACCCTCAAGTAGTGAATCTATTGCCAATTCCCATCCAGAGAGTTTACCATCTTTGTCACATAATCACTTGATATGGCCAGTAAAATAAAATAAAACTTTAAAAGCGGTTAATTTAAAATTTATCTTGGATAAATATTAGAGAAAAGCTAGCAATTTATTATTTGAGATACACTCACAGATCCCTAAAAATAAGTGGCGTCAATCTGATGATTATTCGGAACGCGCCCGGGAAGCGTTCATAATTTCGGCGACAGATGAAAAAGTTCTCTTTTTCTCGTGAAAGAAAAGTTGTTTTATTAAAAAGTTCCCTTTTGTGCGGCCCTTCCCATTGGATGGGGAATCCTTTTGTGTTGTTCCTTTTTTTTCAGATACCTTTATTTTTCGGTTATTTTGTGGTATCGGCTATAATATATATATATAATATATATAATATATTATACTAGATTTTCGCTCGCGCAGACTTTATAAAGTACCTATGTCTTTTATTCCTTTCACCCGATTTTGATGAAATAAAACCGCCAAAATTCGAAACGAAAAACGTAAACAAAGTGAAAACACCATGAAAATCCGTTCATTGGTTTCGAAGATTAGCGTGTTATAATAGATAGACAGACAAGAAACATTTTTGGCAAAAAAAACAGATGGAAATTTAAATTTATCTTTTTTTTTTACATTACAATAGTATCAGTATTTTACCTCA